>OX101794.1:20859015-20910192 GCA_944452715.1 Ophion slaviceki
ATATATAGATGATGCTGGTGCGGTAGAGTTGGCTCAGATCGTGTGCTCCAACTCTGCTTCCGCGAGACCAGTGGAGAACCTCGCACTTTGTCTCCTTATGCTTTATATATATGTGTCTATGGGCGGGAAGTCCTTGCCGGACCTGCCGTTCCGCGCGCTCGGACCCTTTACTGAATTATGATGTCGCCTAGATGAAGTCGAGAGAACGATGAAGTTGAGAACGAGTGGGTGTGCACGGGGCTATAATAGCAAGCATGTTCGAGTCACTTTTTTAGGGTTCCTAATGGTGATAGCTACGACATATAAATATATATATATATATATATATATATATATATATAGTCGAGAATAGTTCAGTACAAGGAGCGAAGGGTGCTGATGGCGATGGCCACGAAACCTCGAAAATTTCGATATTTCCGTCCTCCCAAGCGAATTACCCTCATCGCCCGTCCAATCTTGCAATCACTATGGTTAAAAATTCGATTTAATCCACAAAAAGAGCACCCAATGAGTGTAGGTAGGAAACATTAGGGAAATGCTTTTTCGTTCGATGATATCATACTTGCAAAATTATACAATCATGCAATCACAAAATTAGACAATATCACAGTCATACTTTTGACAGTGTGATATTGTCTGATTTCGTATGATTTTGTGATTGTATGGTTGTATGATTTTAAAAGCATGATGTCGTGAAACGAAAAACCATATTGTCTAATTTTGTGATTGTATGATTATCATCAAAAGTGTACAATCAGACAATACCACACTGTCAAAAATATAACTAAGTCATACTTTATACAAAAGTATAACACAGTCATACTTAATGCAAAAGTATAACAGAGTCATACTTTTGACACTATGATATTGTCTGATTTCGTATGATTTCGTGATTGCATTATTGTATTGTATGATGGATTTTGAAAGTACGATATTGTCAAACGAAAAACCATTTGCCTAATTGTTTCCTACTTGCACTCAATGCATGCCGTTTTCGTGAATTATATCGAATTTTTAACCAAAAAGACAGTATGACAGAGTCATATTTTCAACGGTAGCCGAAAAGCTTCGCGTACAGAAAATCGATAATTCTAAGGTGTTTGTGAAGAGTAGCTGTTTGTTGTTCATTTTGCTTTTACAGAAAACAAGCTCGAGGAGAGTTCGGAAGATAACCGCAACGTGACTCGCTGCGCGGAAATGTAACTATCCGTAAAATGATAGGGGTGCCAGTCAAAGGGAACGTAGATGTTGTTCCAAGGAGTTTCCTTTCTGTCAAATTGGACTGTACGGATCCTGCGTGTGCGATTGTGTATCCCATAAAATGCGCGCGCGCCTGTCGAGAAGTCGCTGCGAGGGTTGCACGTCTCGGCTCGAAATAGATTAATTGATCGATTGATTGAATTTATTATGCCCCAGTACAACTTTCGGGAAAATGCCGAAATGTTCAGTGAGCGAATCACAGTAATATAAATGAAACAGGAAATAAAATGAGAACAATGATGGAGATGAAAAACGATCGATGAAGTAACAACTGATGATGAAAATAAACATGAAAATAGCAAAAATAGCAGTGTCGCAAGTGAAAAATAATAACGCTGAATATAGCGGTGTCGCAACCGCGACAGACCGAAAAAACAAAAAAAAAATAATAACAGTGTCGCAAGCGTAAAATAATAAAACAAAAATAGCGGTGTCGCAAACGCAAAATGATCAAAATACCCAAAGATAACAGAAAATAACAGTGTGGCAAAACCGGCAAAATAAAAAAACAATTAAAAAATCAGTGTCGCAAGCGCAAAATAATCGCAATATCCAAAGATAACAGAAAATAACGGTGTGGCAAACGCTACAAAATAAAAAAATCATTAATACTAATAACAATGTCGCAAGCGAAGAATAATAAAAACAAAAATAGCGGTGCGCAAACGCAAAATAATCAAAATATCTAGAGATAACAGAAAATAATAATGTCGCAAACGCAACAAAATGCAAAAAAATTGATAACAGTGTCGCAAGCGCAAAATAATAAAACGAAAATAGCGGTGTCGCAAATGCAAAATAATCAAAATATCCAAAGATAACCGCAAAAGAAGACAGTGAGAGGGGGGGTAGAGGGAGTAAGTGAGTGAGTGAGCGAGTGAGTGAGTGAGTAAGTGAGTGAGTGAGTGAGTGAGCGCAAGTGCAACAGTGTCGCAAGCGCAAAATAATAAAACGAAAATAGCGGTGTCGCAAATGCAAAATAATCAAAATATCCAAAGATAACCGCAAAAGAAGACAGTGAGAGGGGGGGTAGAGGGAGTAAGTGAGTGAGTGAGCGAGTGAGTGAGTGAGTAAGTGAGTGAGTGAGTGAGTGAGTGAGTGAGTGAGTGAGTGGGTGAGTGAGTGAGTGAGTGAGTGAGTGAGAGTGTGGGGTGTTAGACGGAGTGAGTGGGTGAGTGAGTGACTGAGTGAGTGACTGAGTGACTGAGTGAATGAGTGAGTGAGTGAGTGAGTGAATGAGTGAGTGAGTGAGTGAGTGAGTGAGTGAGTGAATGAGTAAGTGAATGATTGAATGCGTGAGTGAGTGAGTAAGTGAATGAGTGAGTGAGTGAGAGAAAGAGAAAGAGAGGGTTAGAGAGAGTGAGAGTGAGAGAAAAAGAGACAAAGAGAGAGGTACAACATTTTGAAAAGCGTAGGAAATGCACCACTCTCTTTTGCAGACAATTCTCTCGCGTTTCTTTATTCTAACGAATAGAGGTGGAATTGGACATGCGGCATTAACTGTAAACTCGCGCGATGTGCGTGAAAAGCGTACGCACTGCAGAGGGCCGGAGGGAACGCGACCAAGACACAGAAAGAGCGAGAGAGAGAGAGAGAGAAGGAGAGAGGAACAGAGTCGTACAAAGCATTGAGAGCTTGCGACAGCTCTTGTCATCCTCCCGCGGCCGTTTGTCCCACAGTGAGTTACACACCCGGAATATACATTATAAATATATACATGTTGGAGGTGAAACGAGTGCAACAAAAGGTGGAGAACGCGGCCGCGAGCGAGATAGATAATGGAAATTCCTTCGCAACACGGCGGCTACATATATGTCTGTATATACATATATATATGTATATATACACGTGGGAGAGAGCGTTTTCAAGTTTTGTACTTCAGAGGTGCTATGGAGGAGCAACGTGAGAGATGTGCCCGAGGCTACTCCAGTCTCTCTCTCTCTCTCTCTCTCTCTCTCTCTCTCTCTCTCTCTCACTTTCTCGCTCTTTCGCTCCATCTCGACGTCGCGACGACAACGACGACGACGAGGTACAAGGTATATACCCGTTGACTTTAGCGTCGCATCATTAAGTGCCAGTTGAACCACATTGTACCGCGGAGCTGTGAGTTTAGCACGATTTATCGCTTTATGGACCGCCGCGGCGTGCACACCCTCTCCTCTCTCCTCGCACGGATAGAATCCTCCTTGTCCTTTTCTCACTATCGCTTTCCGTCTCCCTCCGCTTCTCTCGCCTGCTCTTTCATCTCATGGCGTATCTAATAGGGTGGAGAAAGAGAGAGAGAGAGGGCGAGAAGGAGGGTGCGAGGGAGAGAGCCGGAGGGAGAGCATTTCGCAAAGTATCCTCCCGATGTACCGTGTGGAATATTCCGAAAGAGGAACAGGGACAGACAAGAAAAGAGAGGGGGCGATAGGTGCTACGGTAGAGTAAAGAGGTTCCGGTATGGGAGAGACACGACCCCGCGCCGATGGGTTGTCGCTATGCGCCCTTTGGGTCGAGTGGCGAAATTTGCAAATTTTCACATCTTGATCATTATAATTTATCAAGAAAATTAATTGGAAATATGTTTTTTAAAAATATATACATACATGTATGTGTTAATACACATACATGTATGTATATATTTAAAAAACATATTTCCAATTAATTTTCTCGGTGGCACAATTTTGAGCTCCATTTTTTCCCGTTTTTTAATCATCCAATTATGTTCTTTAAGGGGCATACCAGTGTGACACTTAAAAAAAGAAACGATTTTTTTTTTTACCTTTTTCGACAGTTTATACTTTATACTTTACGTTTATACTTAGCAGCTTTTATGGTGAATATCATTTTATCTTGCAAAAATCGATGGTTAAATCTTTAAACGCGTTTTTCTCGAAATGAGATTTTTCAAACTTGCTGACATTGTAACTCAAAGAGCAATTATCCGATTGACTTGAAATTTGAACTGAGTATTCTTGAATATATTTACTCTACAATGACGTAGGATATTTTTGATTGGATGAAAATTGACGATTTGGCATTGAAAAAAACGACTATTTTATAGGCAAGAAAACAGACTTTTTTTCATAACTATGCCATTTTGTTAGATTTTGATATTTTTCGAAAATCCTACGGCATTGTGCAGGAATTACCTTCCAGTTTAACGACATTTTTTCCTTTTTCGGTTTCAGCTACTCAATCGGCCGGAATCATGTCAGCAGTGGAGGAACTTTTTCTTGGCGCCTCCGAAGGCAGCGCATAAGTCGCTTGGATCTCAATATTTTTCTATGAAAAAATTATGTAATATAGGCCAAATATAGCCAAATGTATTCTTAATTTTCCGAAACATTTACTTGAGTATTTTTCTTCCAAAAAATTCCCGAAAATCACCCAAATTTTCAGCGTTCACACCGGTGTAGCCCCTTAAAGAATAAAAAATTGTCGCGAAAAATGCGAGCCGTCAAAAAATATTTAAAGGTCGCTCGAGCCTCTCAGAAATTCAAATTTACATTGAAAAATCTATTTTTTTTTCGTCCTCTACTCACCCATGAATGTGAAGCTTTACAATTTTAGAATTAACCTCGCGAAAGCTCTAGCCAGCCAATCAATATTCTGTGGTTGCTCAAGAGCTTTGAAATTTCCAATTTTCGCCAATTTTTTTTACTCTTCTCACTCATAAATTTGACGCTTCGTAACATTTTAAAAACAATTGATCCTTTTTTCTTTAAAAACAGATTTTTCAAATTTACCTCACAGTTCTAACCCAAGAATTATAATATTCGTTCTCATAAAATAAGTATTTGGAGCTCTTATCCGCAAACAAAATTATAGGTCGTTTAATTTACAAAACTGTAATGGAAGCTATTTTTCGCGCCTCGTAATGCGTCCCGCAGTTGGTCCCGTTAGTCAAACTGCGGACCAATCGTAGCTGTACTCTGTGACGAGCGACGCCATAATACAATAATACATAATATCACATATCGTCTAATTGGTGTTTGTTAGAAATTATTATAATAAATTATTCAGAAATTGTAACAGTTCGATGTTTATATTGTTTTTATGCTACAAGGACTTATAGTGCATGCGAGATTTATTTTTTGACGAAAATTCTGAATTTCGAAGTCTTTGAGCGACTACTAAATATTCATTGGCCGGCTAGAGCTTTCGCAAGGTTAATTTAAAAATTATAAAATGTAAAATTCATGGGTGAAAAGTGAAGGAAAATAAATCGTTTTTAAGTGAAAATTTGAATTTTCGGGAGGCATGAGCGACCACTAAATATTTTTTGATCGCTCGCAACTTCCGCGACTATTTTTTTTCTTTATTCAAGAAGATCATTGGGTGGTGAGAAGAAGAAAAAATAGAGCTCAAAATTGTGTCACCCCAATATGTATATAAATATATACAGGGTGTCCCAGAACTGAATGCGTTCCTTGAAATGGGGGTTTGGGGGTGAAATTCTGAGTCGATTCATATAAGCATGTGTGGGTCTCAGATCAACCCCTGAATTGTTATCAATTTTTAAATGCGGGCCAATCAGGTGCGCCCGCTTTTAAAAATTGATAATAATTCAGGGATCGATCTGAGACCCACAAATGCTTATATCAATCGACTCAAAATGTCACCCCAACCCCCCCATTTCAGGGAACGCATTCAGTTCTGGGACACCCTGTACATATGTAATATAACAATATGTAGATCATCAATAGAATATAATAGAAACTTTAAACGTACTTTTGGTTGCCTTTCCACTATAATATTTAAAAAAAGTACTTTGATAGCCTCCAAACGAGGAACGTGAAAATAATAGAAATCTCATAGCTTCAGCCATCCACGAATGCCCCCCACTACAATTATCTCGCTGCTAGGATGAATCTCGTGAACAATAAAAAATAATAAATAAAGAAGCGCGAGATCAACGAAGCATCGAAACTTCAACTCCTGCATTCGCGCAATAGCGACATAGTGCGAGGAGGGGTAATTGACGAGATCCGAATGGAAAGGTCGACCGATGCCGATGTATCTTTGGTGTAATGAGGCTCTCGGTAGATTAAACAAAAGCTCGTGTACCTGCGTACACATGTAGAATATATACAGATATACGTGCCCATCCACTGTGGGCTACTGTGCAGAGCTCGGGCGCGTATCGTCGGTACGTTTACCACAGGTGGTTATTCGCTCGGGTGGATTGCGCCAGTGTGAACAAAAAAAATAACACTGCTAGGCACGTTCGGTAAACATGACCGCGTTAACTGAGTTATTTTTGCTTTAGCCGAGCACTTTAAGACGTGTCGCGAACCCAACCCAGTTCCGTACGTACCGATTTCTTTTCTCACCCCCATGTCAATTTAATTTACCGACAATTGACTTTGTACCAGAGCTGGCTTCGGCGATGATTTCGTCACTTCTACCTGTCGGAGTGGCGGGGGGGAGGGGCTTCGCTTATCGTAACCCTTTGGTAAAAAAATCGGAAATAATTCGGAATTCCGGTGATCGAGGAACATTAAGGCCCTAAGGCCTTAATGATCTTAGGGCCTTAATTAATATAAAAAAATCCAAGGTACTTCCATAGACAATGTTAGAGTTATGTTTCCGGCCAACTTAAAAAATGCAGTTTTGAGATAAACGCAGCACAGTCGCCATTTTGAAAATAATCGCTTCAAAAAAATTTTTGTTTACAGTCACTGATATGTATGATGAGCACCCTTTTTTGTAATCTCGTTTTATTTTGTCGTTTTTCTGAAAAAAATCCCCAAAAAGCCTATTTTTTCGGCCTCCAGAGTGGCCTAACTCATTAGGGAGATACGTTTAGGCGAGGAAAAAATTTGCTGATTTTCACGTTTTTTCTTTGAAGGGGTCATCCCATGTGACAGCTATAGTTTTCGCTTTTTATGGATTTTTTTTATGAACCATTAAAATAAAATATCTTTGACTTTTTATTACACATTTATTAACATTTTTACAGGCACTCAGAATTTTATCAAACATAAATAACGAGTTGAATCGACTGTACAACGTTCGGAAGACACTCATGTGTGAAAAAAGTTGGTTGACGGCTGCGATGATTTCAGAGTTTTTGCTCACCTGAAATTTGAAAAATCAAACGGCTTTTTAATTTTTAGACCTGAGGCTGTCGCCGGAACAAGGGTAAAGTAAAAACATGACAAATTGAATTTTTGGCATGGTTTTAAAGATTAAGTTCCAAGTATCGTCATTTTTTTTCGACTTTTTCAGCTTAAAAAAACTATGGCAGATATCAGAAATATTCTAGTTCGGGTGAGAACTATAGAGGCGCTGACTATACCATAAAAATTTGAGCGAAATCCGTTCAATAGTTTTTAAGATATCATGGAAGCCAATTAGAAAAATACAGTTTTTAGAAAAATGCGTTTACAAGTTCAAGTAGGATTTACGCAAAGAAAATGTTGACTCACCATTAGTCTGCTATGCCCGGTCCATATGACACGCACATATTTTTTGCAATTTGTAGAAAACATTTTTTCTCGATTTTTTGGACCTGTTTCATGGGATGACCGCCTTGATAGAAAATATTTCTTCACCATTTTTGAGACTTATGATTTGTTTTGTAGTTACTTTTGGTTGTTACTGCATACTTGTTAACCTGCATTTTCAAAACTAGCATAATGTAGGTATGGCTTAAAAACTAACCTACCAATTCCGATGAAATTTGGTATAAATTTTTCTAATCTTATCGTCTAAAACATGACCCTGAATGTTTTTGAAAATAAAAAAAATAATTTTATATTGTATAATGTAGCCATTGTTTCGGAAAATTCAATTTTTTCGGTTCAAAGTGTACGATTTGATCAATTTTCAACATTTCCCACTTTTTCTTGGTTCATATTCTGTGTATGATTATTAATGTAAAAAATCTTCGTTGTTTCTTTTTTCTTCAGATTAACCCCATCGACGCTACGTGTCACGCCGTCTGACAACATCCGCTGCAACCCGTTTAGAAGATCATGTCATACTTCCGCCATTTTTTAAGACTAATCAAAATATATAATGTAACAGCTAAAAGTAGTAATAAAATGTATCCTAAGTCTCACAGACGGTCATGAAATCTTTCCTTTAAAAAAAATCATGAAAATAAGCATTTTTTTCCTCGCCTAAACGTGTCTCCCCCCTTAAGCGAAATTATGGAGGTTCTTGTAAAATAATTGATTCTGGGGAATATACTTAATTCGGCTTTGTCAATTGGACATGGTGTGTTTCTACCATATATTGAGGACTTTGGAAAACTTTACGTGGCAAATGTTGATGATTATCTATCGGTGTGTTTGTCGGTCAGCAACAGCAGATCAATTCGCAAATTTATTCACTTTCTCAATGTAATTACGTTCCGATTCGATATTATGATTATACTGATTGAAATGATGATTACGCTTATAATTTAAGGATATGGGGTCCTCGAAGTTTATTTTAATAAAATTAATGAACATTGGTGTTATTAATATTGTATTAATGAGAATTGGTCCACTTTTTAGAATTCTACTTAACGTGGCATGTGAAAGCATTTTTTAACATAGATTAAAATCAATAAAAAAGTATACAATAAAAATAATAATATAGATATAACGTTTTAACACGGATACAAAATAAATCAATAATCGGTAGAAATAAAACACTAGAGAGGTACTAATAATTATGTGCGAAATATTGAGCAATGTTTTTGCAATTAATATTTTCTCGCAAACCTTTTTTGAAAATAATACAATTTCGTGTCAATTCTTCAAAAACAGATATATTCTAAAATCCTGCAGAAAACTGCATCAAAAAACGCTTCAATACTTTCCCACAAATTGAATCGCAAAAAAAGCAAACATATCCATTCCCATAGACCACCCGCATTCCGCAAGTTTCTATGGGAAAAATCTCGAAAAATCTTTTCACACTCTTCTCCCTCCACGTTTCGCCTAACCAATTGTAAATGTACATCAAACTTCATCAATCTCCTCAAAATCGACTTCAAAGATCCCACATCAGTTCCACCACGGCGCTGTTACCTCTCAACAACGAATCCCACTTCAGTGCCTGCTCCGTCACGCACTTGACAGCTTTTCCAGCTTTCCGCTTCGGACAAGAGTCGGATGTACCGAAATCGCCTATAATTTAGAAATACCTTGGATAACGAGCCGCAGAATCGAAATACTCAACGCGGCGTCTCGAATCGAATTCCACCGTTCGTGTTCACGTCGATAAATCTTCGGAAGTACGGAATTCCCAGTCTGAAAACACAGTTTCAGCGTCTTCGACCAATTGGAGTTCAATATATATATATACGATTTTTTTGCTCTTTTCCTCTAAGAGTTAGTGTCCTTAAAACTCGCACGACCATTTACATACGATTTAGGTCCCCGCAAGATATATGGTAAAACGAGTGTGACGAGGAGGGACGACTGATTTTATACCTTTTAACCCTAACGAGTTTAGTTGTATATACGTGCGTCTATGTGCGTGGTGCTGCATACACACACCGATCCACCCACCGACACACACACACCCACCCATCTACACACCCACCCACACGCACACCAACACATTTGCGGACACACACACACACACACCGACACATACGTCGGCACACACCCACCCACCCACACACACACAGGCACACACACACACGCACACACACACACACACACACACACACATGTACGCACACACGCACGCACGCACACGCACACCGACATACCCACCCATACCTCGGTACACAAAAAACGGTACAAAAAAAACCCACCCACACACACACGCACCTACGCACGCACGCACACACGCACCCACACCCACACACACACACACACACACCCACACCCCGACATATCCACGCACACACACCCACCCATATATCGGCACACACCCACCCACCGACACACACACGCGCGTACGCACACACGCACACGCACACCGACATACCCACGCAGGCACACCAACCCACCCACACACACCTAACGACCCACCCACCCACCCACACACACACACACACGCACACACACACACACACACACACACACACACACACACACACACACACACACACACACACACACACACACACACACAAGCAAACAAACAAACAAACACACGCACACTTACACAAACACACACACACACACGCACACGCGCACCCACACATGCACCCACACCCACATAAGAATTCGCAGCACACACACACACACACACACACACACACACACACACACACACACACACACACGTACACGCGCGCGCGCACACACACACACACACGTACACGCGCACCCACGCATGCACTCATACCCACACAAGAATTCGCAGCATACACACACAGGTATATATGTGCACACGCACACCTACCCACCCACACACACACACACACACACACACATATATATGCGCACACACACGCACCCACACACCCACAAAAACAGACACACACACACAAAGGAATTCGCGGCGCTCTTTCGAATATATATATGTAAAAGGATTCGAAAGAGTGCCGCGAATTCTTCTCGTTCCCTCTCGTCTCTGAACCTGAGAGAGGCTTGCTAAAGAGGTATTTACAAACTCCGAAAGTCCGAGATGCGAGGGTATATAGAAATCGCTGAGGGTCCAGTCGCGCGTGCGAGCGAGACGAATAGATGTCGGGTGTGTATATAAGAGAAACCGCGTGTGCTCTCGCGAACCTCGTGAATCTCGCGCAATGTTTCGCGCGCTTCTCGTTCGCTCGCTGCCCTCACCCGCCCTCAACAGATCCCTATCTGCGGGTGTCCTCCCGACATTCTACATACCGTATGTCCGAGAGTCTCTTGAAATAATTGAGTCTACCGGTAAATAACTTTGATCGTCCGGGCAGCATGTGAGGGGGGGTACACGTATATGGGGAGGTGATTTCGAAGACCTTCGAGGATCGTCCTCGTAATAGCCAACTGTGCTCGTACTCGACATTATGTAAATGGCGAGGTGTTTTGAGTTACTTTTAGACAAATGTAAGGATTTTTATGTGAAGGTCATTTTAACAGGATGCATCTGCTCGTGGCTCAAAAACGGAGGAACTTTTGTCAATTTTATTTTTGGGAATACGTGTACGGGTTTCGGAATATTTTTTTTTACGTTGAATAGTATGGTTTTAAGTGGCGTTTACAATTTTTGTATTGAACGATATTTATGAATGTGGAGTGCTTGGACGAAGGATTCAATAAAATATTGATTTTTGAAAGAATGGCCACTGTCCGAGGTGACAGTGTAGATTTTCGGTGAAAAAAATCCTCTATTTCGGCTGACAAAAAAACTATGAATCGAAAAAAATGCGTTCGTTCGAACACTGCACTTTGATACGTAAAAGAAGCTTGTGAAATTTAAAGTTGATCAGTACAGTGATTCTCAAATCATCGTGGTCACCGATTTTGCTAAATTTTAGTTTTATAATTATAATTATAAAATTATAATTATAATTATAATTATAATTATATTAATATTTATATTAATAATTATAAAATTATAGATATAATTATAATTATAATTATATTAATATTTATATTAATAATTATAAAATTATAATTATAATTATAATTTTGAGATGTTATATTTTGGAAATGAGTTGAAAAAAATATATATTTTCAAAACTTTCAACCAGGTATTAGGCCCAATACCTATATATCATTTTGATTCAATTTTCTGAGTTCCAACGTACACCCTTGTGAGCTTTTACGTATCAGACTTCCCAATTGAACCTTTTCCTATCACTCCCTATCCGCACTTCGATAACCTAACCTAACTTCCGTTCCGTCCACGGTCGTCTTAACGCGGGATATACATTCAGACAGGAAAAAATAAGTAATATTGAGAGATTTTTAAAACCAAGAAAGAATTATTCTACAATTATCGAACTTTAGGTATAATTTAATAGTATATTTAAGTATTCAAAACAATTTTTATAAATTAATTCATCATCAAAATGACGGAGCTGTGGCAGAGTGTTACAGCAAGGTCGCCGCGGGAGCTGCGAATCGGCGTGCAGTCTAACTTCCCGTAGACTTTGATTTGCAAAAAAATTCAAACAATTTTTCATTTAGAACATGTATAGATTCTATGTGACGGTAATTAAAATGAAGAAAATGCAAATTAAAAAAAATGGCACGCATTAAAAAAAAATCAACACTTCACGCAACATTTTTGTAAAATGTGGATGAATAAAGTAGTTTTTTTCTTCAATTTTTCAAAAACAATTCTCGTCAAGTAGAAGGTACCTATATTATCAATATTTCTACCAAGTTTCAACTCAATCGGTTTAATAGTTTTTTTAGTAATCCTGCACACCAATTTCGAAAATGCAGTTTTGAGAAAAACGCGTTTGAAGTTCACGCCCGCTCCGAATCCGAGCACAGCGTTGACGGGCTGTACCGTTTGAAGTTTTGCGAATTTCGCTTTGAAACTTTGGGAAAATATTCTACATATATAGTTCTATCGTTCAAACCAAAAAAATCGTTTTTTTGTTCGTTGTAACTGTATATTCCACCTTAAGCTCGACTATTTCGTTAGGAAGAAAAAATAAAATACCAGGTGTAGAAGTATGAAACCGGAATTTCCCTATAGATGGTGCTAGCCATCAGTTTAGGGACCGTAAGACCGCTTCTGCAGCGCCATCATCTCCCTCTAACAGCTGACGAAGATTTTCAACTCGCAACAACCCAAGTTCCCTACACCGGTGTATTTTCCCATACCCTTAAACATGTCGAGTTTTGTGTCTACGAACTACGATTTGCGGACAGGATTGGTTTTGTGTTATCATTTGAAGAAAACTGCTGCAGGATCGCATCGAATGCTTGTCGAAGCTTACGGTGAACATGCTCTTAGTAGAACACAGTGTTTCGAGTGGTTCAAAAAATTCAAAATTGGTGATATTGACGTGACAAACGAAGAGCGTGGGAAACCACTGAAAAAGTTCGCAGACAACGAATTGCAAGCCTTATTGGATGAAGATGATACTCAAAGTCAACAAGAACTCGCGGATCAATTGAATGTAACGCAGAAATCCGTCTCCGTTCGTTTGAAAGATCGGAATATGGAAAAAGGCAACACAAAGTCATTTTGCTCCATGACAATGCTCCATCGCACACAGCAAAACGGGTCAGGGAAACGATCGAGGCGTTCAGTTGGGAAATACTAGCGCATGCGGCTTATTCTCCAGACTTGGCTCCGTCCAATTATCATCTATTCGCATCAATGGGACACGCTCTCGCTAATCAACGTTTCAATTCGCATGAAAATGTACGAAAATGGCTCGACAACTGGATCGCTTCAAAAGAAGAACTGTTTCCTTTGGCGCGGCATTCATAAACTGCCGGCAAGTTGGGAAAAATATATAAATATAAGGAGTACAACTTTGCAGTGACCGTTTTTTTCAAAAGTTTAAGGCTTTATTAAAAAAAAGTGGCTACATATTTTTTAATCAAAGTACTGCCCGTCGCTAGCTACGACCTCGGCCCATCTTTCAGGTAGCATTCGAATCCCGCGTCGATAAAAGTCTTGGTCCTTGGAGGCAATCCAGGAATCGACCCAATTTTTGACTTCTTCGTAAGTACCGAAGTGCTGGTCAGCCAAATCGTGTGCCATTGACCGGAACAAGTGATAGTCGGAAGGGGCAATGTGTGGAGAGTACGGCGGGTGGGATAAAACCTCCCATTTCAGCGTTTCCAAGTACTTTTTGACGACATTTGCAACATGGGGTCGGGCATTGTCGTGCTGCAGTATCACCTTTCGTCGAATTGTGGCCGTTTCTCTTTGAGTGCCTTACTCAAGCGCATCAACTGACGTCGATAGAGTTCCCCTGTGATGGTTTCGGATGGTTTGAGCAGCTCATAGTACACAACGCCCAGCTGGTCCCACCAGATACACAGCATCACTTTGGATCCGTGAATATTCGGTTTGGGCGTCGATGACGGAATATGACCAGGCAGTCCCCATGATTTTCAGCGTTTAGGATTATCGTAGTGAACCCACTTTTCATCTCCAGTCACAATCCGGTGCAAAAATCCCTTCCTTTGTTGTCTTTGGAGCAGTTGTTCACAGGTGAAAAATCGGCGCTCGATGTCTCTCGGCTTCAACTCATGCGGGACCCAGTTTCCTTGCTTTTGGATCATACCCATATCCTGGAGACGTTTTGAAACTGCTTGCTGGGTTACTCCTAACGTCTCGGCGAGTTCCTCTTGAGTTTGGCACGAATTCTGGTCCAGCAAGGTCTCCAATTCTGCGTCTTCAAAAACTTTCTGCCTTCCGCCACCATGCTTGTTCTCGACCTCAAAATCTCCACTTTTGAAGCGTTGAAACCACCGCCGACACGTTTTCTCACTAATAGAATCCTCCCCGTAAGCATCTACAAGCAAACGGTGGGCCTCAGCCGCAGATTTCTTGATGTTGAAGAAGTAAATCATAACCTCCCGCAAATGCTGAGAATTCGGTTCGTAGGTTGCCATGTTTGAGTGCCTATAACTTTATAATGCATACACGTATCCGTTAGCTTTTTTAAATTGTTTACATTGGCAGAGCCTCTAGTTTAAACTGCCACTTTTTTATTGAGCTAGGGCCACTACTTCGGCCGCAGTAGCTCTCTAAGTAAAACGGTCATTGCAAAGTTGTACTCCTAATAGCAACGGAGATTATTTTGAATAAAGTATTTTTTATAATTTTCGAACAACAGGCGTGTAATTTTTACAAAAAATCCGGTTTCATACTTCTACACCTGGTATACGTATTTATAGAAACTAGTCATGTTCAAGATGACATAGTCTGATAAGACGACACACGTTCGATATCGTTTCACAGGGCCTTCCGTCTGAGCGGTCACCGCTCCGAGTGTCGGCCATGCGCAACGCTGCTCAACTCAAAGTACCGCCACAGCCGAACCCACCACTGCTTCCAGTCGCATATACATAATCCATGTGCGTGCGACACATGTCCCTGAAGGAGGGAACACGAAAGAGTCCAACCACACCCCGCGCCCAAACAAAGTCTCATTAGCTCTCCTTCAACGATGTTAATTGATGATTAAAATAATATAATACTATTATACGATAATTGCATGTGTGTGTATGGGGAACGAGCGCGATCTGACGTAGGCTCACAGAACGAACGAGGAAGGAGGCGGTCTCGTGCATTTAAAGTTTACGGGTTTCTGGCTGTTTTGCGAGCACACATATAGAAACAGGTAGACGAAATCCCCCCTGTGTAATACACTCCAACGTATATATAATGTATGTACTATATATCATCTCCGGCGAAACATAATAAGGATCGTTAATATACGTAACTTTATTCCCTATTCCCCGTTCGCATGGGCGAGTGCGAGTCCCTCAACGCACATCGTCCTCTCTCTCTCTCTCTCTAGCTCTGTCTTTGGGAGAACTATCTTTCTCGGTCACCGCGCCCAGTGTTCCTTGCGGAATCTTCCTCTATGGGTTTTCGGGTTTGTGGGCGTAACAACCACTAAATTTCCATACCGGTAGCTGGTTGAAAACTTGAAACTATCCGGGGAGGATGGGTCATAACCCTCGGGCGGATCGCGGTGGCTCTCTCTCTACTCCTTGATATCTCTCTCTCTCTCTCTCTCTCTCTCTCTCTCTCTCTCCCCCTCCCCCCCGCCCTCTTGATCTTTCTCTCTCAAGGGTCTTGTAACAACATTAGAATTAGTAAGGTCTGTTTGTTGAAAGCCCACACTCGTCCCCGCCCCCACCATTCTCATCCTCCGTGCGCAGACCACAAATCTGGCGCCAAAGATTCTCTTCTTTGTTTTTTATTCGAAAGAGGTGGAAACTAATCGATATTTTAATAACGTTTAAACTAGGCGGAGCGACGTCGTATAACGGAGGTCCAGCCGCGAGCATCTTCAAGGCTAAACCGACCCTCTTACGCACCCGTTATGTATTGGCTCGATAATTTACGAGTAATTACGAGGGAACGGGACGAGGAGACAGTTTTATTGGTATGTGAGTGAATAGAAGGCGCATCACCTGCGTTTGGCGCGGTTCCGCGCGGTTCTCCAATCTCCCTCATGACGTGGCTAATTAATCGCAGAGACGAGGCTGATCGTGGCGGCGAGATGCACAAGTGTTTCACCAACTTGGTCCACTAAGTGTGACTATCGTCATGAGCGATTCCCTTGTCAGCTTCCGTCTGTCTCTTTCTCACCGTACCCATGTACTTGTTGCAGTCTTTTTACTCACCGACCACCTACCACTCTCTGTATTCGGCGGAATCTTTATTGGCTAAATTTAGTGCAACCAGGACTTCGTGCCGTTTCTTAATCTCTCGCTTCTACTAGGAGCCTCGTATTGTGAGAGGGAGAGAGAGAGCCTCATTTTATCCTGCAACACGCCTCCCTTGGTTCTATAGGCAATAGGTGCTTCCTAGTACAATTCGTGACGATGGTATTATCCGAGTAAATGGATGCATTATCCGAGGCACATAAGAGTTCCGATGTTTATATATATATATATATATATATATATATATATATATATATATATATATATATATATATATATATATATATGTGTGTGTGTGTATGTATGTATGTATGTATGTATGTATGTATGTATGTATGTATGTATGTGTATATATATATATATATATATATATATACACATACAGGGTGTCCTATTATGAATGGGTAATCCTGCAACTGTGGAGAGTTCAGATCATGTCCTACTATATGCTGCAATTTCAGTTTAGTAAAGGTTCCACTGTTTTTGAGATTTTTGGCATTTTGTTACTTTCTGAAACAAATAATCTGCTTTTGGTTTTTCGCATGTCATTTCTACAAATGATATGAATCGACAATAACTAAGCAACTTTTTAATGTAATTGCCACAATATGCGCAGTACATTTTTTGCACCGCAGGCTATCAGAGTCAGATGTTCGAATTGGTTCGTATGAAAATTCTGCATAAAAACTTTTTTCATAAAGTTTCCTTCACTTTTGAATTAAAAAAAAGCCTTTTCTAGTTTAACCAAATAACCAAGAGTATTTTTTAAAACCCGGGTCAAAAAAAGTTATCATTTGTAGATATGGCGTGCGAGAAACCAAAAGCAGATGATTTTTATCCCGAAAACCGTGGGACTTTTGCTCAACTGAAATTCCAGTATATAGTAGGACGTGATCTGACCTATCGACAGTTGCAGGATTATCCAGTCATAACAGGACACCCTTTATATATATCGATTGTTATAGTAAACAAAAGGCTGTTACTCAAGTGATTTCAAACTTGCGACAAGATGAGATAGGCCCTTTTGTCTGTTAATATATACATTTTCTATATATACACATACATACACCTGCAAGCACCATATAAATAAAATGTATATATTAACAGACAAAAGGGCCTCAATCACCTTGTTGTAAGTTCAAAATCACTTGAGTTGCAGCCTTTTATTTACTGTAACAATCGATATATATATATATATATATATATATATATATATATATATATATATATATATATATATATATGTATGTATGTATGTATATGTATAAATATAGTTTATATATAGTATGTAGATACATGTATATGGATACGGGTGATTTCGGAGACATTTGCCTTCCAGGCTCGTCCTCAAAACAGCCATATGCGCCGATCGCCAACATTCTATAGACACAACGGCTTTGAAATGTCTTTTCTCCATACATATTCGACGGGTTCTTGTACACGAACGTAAGAGCTGCATCATGAAGCGCAATTCGACAAGTATTCAGCAATAAGCCGCCAATTACACGATCTCTGTATATAGCAGGATCCCCGATATCGTTTGGCGGGTGCTCGAGTCGAAAAAAAAGCGGCAAGAGCAGAAATCCACTCTTGCCCTACTTCCCAGCGCGCCCGCCCGCACCGGAAGATTGAGTGTTCTCGAACTTTTGAATAATTGATTAATTCGCCGTACAGCCGATCTGCAATATGCATATTCCGTCACGAATGAATATTGAACAGCGCGAACAAGCATGCGGCCGACGTTTATATTAGATTGTACTTTATGGACTCGGAGCGGCCGGCACGGCACTAAACGCGATTAATTGGGGAACGATGAAGTTTGACGATGGACTCCTCGAAGAAGATTGCGGAGGAAGATTGAGAGGTATCGATGTACTTTGCGAAACGGCCGCTCGAATTTTGACGGCGGTTGGTTGGTTAGCGAAATTGCGGAACGGGGACGGAGCACAGTAGAAAATTATTTTCAGGCTCGTACTGGAGGAGGATGCTTTTTTAGGCCGATTTGTTAGGCTGCCGTTGAGAGGTGAGGCTACAGTGATGACAAGAAAATCAGGGGTATTTAAAAAAATTGATTTCGAAGGAATAAGTAAGATGATTGAAAAATCGTTTGGTCATTTATTTGTGTGTATATTAAGAAAGTTGTGTAGCAAGTTTCATAAAAATATATTAATAATTAAAGAAGTTATAGACGATGTCGTGAAGGTCCGTTGAATGTGAAAGACTCAATGGTGTACTTGATTTTGGCCACCCGGTTGGCCTGAAAGAAAAAAACGAGTTTATTTCTTAAAATAGACAATATTGGCTAAGACTTGACCGAGATTTTTTTTTGTTGTCGTAGTTTGATCGTCGAGGAAGAAAATTTGGATTTTTCTTTTATTTTTCGAAAAGAAATGTCATAATTATTGTTAAGAAATAATGAAAAAAAGTTAAGGCGAAAAACGTCGGTCAAGACTAAACTACTATTACACTGAATGAGTGTACCAAATTTTAAGTCTATCCGTTTGTTCGATGTCGAGAAATCGTGTACACCGTTTTGAAAAATATTATTTTAAGGAAACGCATTTAAACTTTCACTCGCAGTTCTATCGTTGTAATCATAAGTTTGCGTTCAATCGGCGAATCCTGCACCATATGTCGGATCTTCCTCTTCGATTAGAGTTGCCGCAAGAGACGAACGATTTTTTTAAATGTTCACAGTGGCCTAACCCCTTTACGGAATTGCATAAGTCTGAGGAGCTCAAAACCCAGGACGATTTTCGATATTTCTTTTCCGATGGGGTATTAGGATGACGCGGCTGAAATTGAAAATTTAATTTCAAAATTTAAAAATTAAATTTCGTAAATGCAGTTTAGAAGACAATGTCAGATCTCTACCATTTTTGAAGATTAATAAATAAAAAAATCCCATGTAACAGCCAAAAGTAGTAATAAAACACATCCTGAGTCTCAAAATGGTGAAAACATTTTTACGCCTGAAAAAAAATCACGAATATCAGCAAAATTTGTCCTCGCCTAAAAGCAGCTTCCCCTTAATAAAGTCTTGTCATGTATAAGTTTTTTATTCAAAAATATTAATAAGCCACGAAGAAATTATTATTTTAACAAAGCCCCGCTCATGCTGCATGGCCAATCGGTGTAGGTGGTTCTGGCAATTAGGGTCATCCGGGTGAAAAACTTAAAAAAACGTACTTTCAGTATACTTATAAAGCTTACGTATGACCGGATATTTTTTTGAAATTTTGACAATTACGAAGATGGCAACCTGTAGAAAATCGATTTCGATTTTCAACAAAAAAAATAACACCAATCATTTTTTAGTAACCGATAAATGAATAGATCAGAAGAATCATCCGGTTAAACGATAGAAAATGTTGAAAACTATGTTTCATTCGAATTTGAATCGAATCAGGCGAATAGATTTTGAGATACGACTTACATCGTTTCATAAAAAATAGTTTTGAGAAAACTGGAAAGAAAAAAGGATAAATCGCAGTGGGTGGTTCGCGGTAGTGCAATGAGCAATCTGACCCTTCACAAGAATCGTCATAACTCGGTCAACTTTTCGAATGCATGCAAAATCTTTGTTGCAAATGAATGTTAAGACCCTGGACTACAAAAATACAGCAACCGGTATTTTCGAACATCCCAAATCCAAATGCAGATAAAAGCTACGGAATGAAGGAAATTTGATTCAAATATAATAACAGCAATTCTCTTATCGCTCGGCAGTTGGCTCGCCACTCGCCAATAATTATTGTGACGTCTCTACCTTAAGGGGCCAGTCCACTTTGGAGCCACGAAAAAAGCCTATTTTCGCGATATTTTTTTATTTTATAAAAGATATGAATATAGAAGTTGTTGGGTTTGATAAATAAAGTCTTGAAACAGATAAAAAAAAAATTAATTCATTTTTATTCATTTTTAAGTACAAAAACTATAGTTTGACGTAACGCCTCAAAAAAGGTGGGCTAGGTAGCTTCATCACAACTCGGCAACGGCTTGTCTGAAACAAAAAAATCAAAGTCCATTAGATTCAGTATGACACCAGCTACAAAATGACCTTCGGATATAAAGTTTTATCAAAAAACAAAAAAATGGCAGATGAAAAACGTAAAAAGGAAAAAAACGCGTTTTTCCGCAGTTTTTCGCAAAAAAAAGAGTAAAAATCAAAATTTTCAAACCATCGAGGGTCATCTTGTTGCGAATCATGTTTACAATATGTGGTTCAAATTTCAAGAGAATCGATTTATTAGTTTTAGCGATACGATGGAGCTAGATTTTGAAAACGTTGTTTCGAGAAAAACGCGTTTGAAGTTTATACTATGAAAAACTCTCACCTAACCTCAATCGGCAATTCCTGCACCGTACAAAATCCCTTCTGATTGCTCATCATCGTCGATTTCTTCAAGTCTTGCTTGCCTTCGACTTTGCCAAATTTTCAAAGTGGACTGGCCCCTTAAGGCCTTATATACGCGAAAAATTTCAAAATTTTTTATTTTATTTTTTAAATTTTGATTTCATTAGCCTGAACGGGTTAGGAGTATTTTAAGGGGGGATTGTCTTTTTTTTCGCAAAATTTACCGCTTTTTGGGAATTTTTTTGTGAAGAAAGTATACAACGGAAAACTTGTGAAACTTGGCATATAGTTTTATTGATCTGTTTACTACATACAAAAAAAATTTTAAACAATTTTAAACAAAACGTCACCAAATCGTCAATTTTTTTTCCCTTCATCGAACGATAGCTATATGTGTCTAAAGTAAAATGCTTTTTGGGTTTTTGTTGCAGGATGAACGTGAAGGCTGTAATCGTGCACACCATCAAAAAAGGACCATCGCGCGTCGAGGGGGGTGGGAGGCGGATTTTTTGATGAAATTGTTTAAAAAAATTTTTGTATGTAGTAAACAGATCAATAAAACTATATGCCAAGTTTCACAAGTTTTCCGTTGTATACTTTCTTCACAAAAAAATTCCCAAAAAGCGGTAAATTTTGCGAAAAAAAAGACAATCCCCCTTAAGCTGTACAGAATTGAAAAATTTCAAAAATTCCAGAAATAAGGTAAGATTGCATGTACAATAGATACCGCGTGGCGCGCCTGACCGCCAACTTCAAAGCCGTTTTTCCACGATTCACTTTTTTGAACCTTGTGAAAGTTCTAACTCTTTAAAAAAGGTTCAGATCGCTTTGAAATGTTTACAACATATTCTTAGTATCATCACCTATCGTGTGATCCACAGAAACAAAAATTTCAATGAAACAAAAAAACATAAAAAATAAAACACCGACAGATAATCGAGTAAAGAAATTTTCGGTTTCGAATTTTTATTATAATAATTTTTTAAAATAATATTGTTGGTTCACACTAAAGATACATTCATTATGCAATTATAAATATGTTCATTTTTTTCAGACACCCACATCGATGCGGAGAACTTTCACCATCAACGCGCGCGCAAAAAAATACATTGCTTTATTATGTTACATCTCCGCCATTTGTTAATATTTCTGTTTTTTTACATATACATAACCATGTGCATAATTGATCTTTAAAAAAAATGTTGTCATTATATGCGTCATTTTTTTTAAACCGCGTCTAGAAAAGTACCTTCGAAAATCGGCGAAACCGCGTATATAAGGCCTTAATAGTAGAAAAAAATGCGGAAAAACGAGAAAACGTAGAAATTATCGCTACGAGGTCGTTGTAATCGAGGCGATGCGGCTCTGTAGGATTTTCCTGCGCGCATCTCGGGTTATGGGCAATGCGAGTTGCTCGCCTCATACGTATACCAAGCTCCGTATAAATAAAGGCAAAGTGCCCATTAGTAGGTAGACAATTTATCGTGGTAAGCTTCTCGCGAAGGGCAATCGCGTACCGAATAAAAGGAGAGAAACGGCCGAGAGAGAAAGAGAGAGCGAGAGAGAGAGAGAGAGAGAGAGAGAGAGAGAGAGAGAGAGAGAGAGAGAGAGTGTACCCATAACGTTGTTGCCAAGAAAGAGCGACAACGTTTTTCGCGTCGCCAAGATCATTATCTTCTTGGACATCTTCAGTGTTATCGCTCTCCTCTTAAGGGGGCAGATACCTTTAAGTGAGGAAAAATTGCTGATGTTCATGATTTTTTCTCAAAAGGAAAGATTTCTCCCCCATTTTTGACACTTTGGGTAAGTTTTTTTACTACTTTTGGCTGTTACTTGGTATTTTTATTTTTTATTGATCTTTAAAAATGGCGGAGGCATGGCACGGTCTTCTCAATTGCATTTTCAAAACTGGCGTGACGTATAGCTAATGAACTAATCGACCAATTCAGATGAAACTTGGTATAAATCTTTCTAACATTATTGTCTAAAACATGAACCTAAATGTTTTCGAAAATTCAAAAAAAAGATTTTTTTATTGCAAAATGTAGCCATTTTTCGAAAAATTCAATCTTTTTGTTTCAAAGCGTACCATTTTATCGATTTTCAACTTTTCTCTCTTTTTCTTGGTTCATATTCTGCGTGTGAGTGTTAATGAAAGAACGATCTTCGTTGGATTTTTTCAGATTAATCCCGCCGACTCTACGTGTCACGCCGTCTTACAGAATTTTTAATGAAAAAAAAACATTTAACAGCCAAAAGTAGTAATAAAACATACTCTAAGTCTAAAAAATGGCGAAGAAATCTTTCCTCTTAAAGGAAAATCATAAAAATAAGCAAATTTTTCCTCGCCTTAAGAGATCATCACAGTGTAACATTTTCAAAAAATCGATTTTTTTGCATTATCCGATAGTATACACGGTTACAAACGTTCTGTCCAATATTTCGATCGAAATTCGAATTATTTCGGTCGCTACAGCCTGTTTTAGAAAAAGTGATTGAAGCGTGAGATCTCGCACTCCGAACTTTAAACGCGTTTTTTTCGGAATGGTGTTTTTTCAAAACGGTGACCACTCTCAAAAGAAGAATTTTCAAGCGTTTGAAATTTTAACAGAACATTCTTCCGGTCATTCCTTATGTTGCTATGGAAGCTTTTTTTTAATCTTCCTAGTTTTTTACGAAAAACTGTCTAAAAGTTCACTAAAAATAAAACTGTCAAATATTTTACTAAAAATAAAATCCTTCATAGGAACATAGCGGCTTTCCTACCGATTGATAATAATTTTGAAATGTTTGTTTTAGATGAAATTTGCGGCCGCAATTCTGGCCACCATGGGACACAATTTTTTTCCACGCAATTTTCCGCAAATAAAAACAATGTTAAACAATAAATAAAGAAATTAAAAAAAATCATTTTGCATTTTTAATCGGTGCTTTAATTTGTAAAAAAAATTAGACCGTTTAACTTGTCCTATCCACCTAAAAAAACGCGAAAATCGGCTATTTTTCGGGCGGTCACACTGTGAGACCCCTTAAGGCGGGATATACATTCAAAACGACCAAAAAACCCTTTTTTCTTTTTATATACAATATAACTATATATGTAGAATATTTACCCAAAGTTTTAAAGCGAAATTCGAAAAACTTCAAACGTTACATTCCGTCAACGCTGTGCCTCACCGCTCGAATTTGGAGCGGGCGTGAACTTTAAACACGTTTTTCTCAAAACTGCATTATCGAAATTGGCGTGCAGGATTACTCAAAAACTATTGAGCCGATTGAGTTGAAACTTGGTAGAAATATTGATGATATTGGTACTTTCTACTTGCCGAAAATTGCTTTTGAAAAATTGGAAAAAAAAACTACTTTTTTAATCCACATTTCACAGAAATGTTGCGTGAAATGTTGATTTTCTTTTGGTAAATGCGAGCCATTTTCTCAAATTCGCATTTTCTTTGTTTTAATTACCGTCACTTAGAAACCATACATGTTCTAACCGAAAAAATGTTTGAACTTTTTTTGCAAATCAAAGTCTACGGGAAGCTAGACTGCACACCGATTCGCAACTCCCGCGACGACCTTGCTGTAACTCTCTGCCACAGCTCCGCCATTTGATGATGAGTTAATTTAAAAAAATGGTTTCGTATACTTAAATATACTATTAAAGTATACCTAAAGTTCGATAATTGTAGAATAATTATTTCTTAGTTTAAAAAATCGCTCAATATTGATTATTTTTTTCCTGTCTAAATGGAGATCCCGCCTTGAGGTATCTTCCCCCTTAAATGGCTACAGAGTTTCTCTCTCTCTCTCTCTCTCTCTCTCTCTCTCTCTCTCTCTCTCTCTCTCTCTTTCTCTCTCTGTCACCCTCTCGTATTCCCTTTTACCCTCCGGCAACTCCGAGTTCACGACGGATTATGTATCTGTCGCGAGAGGCTCACGACCGCTTAACGCCACAACGTATTGGCACACGCGCGCATATCCCTCCAGCTCCCACCCACCCCCGCGGATCCTGGCGCATATCCTGCCCTCCAGCCCGGGGTATGGAACGTTTCGATGTCCTTTGGCAGTTCGAGTTGAATCAATTTCTTAATCCCCCACCTTTCTTTCCCTTTCTTCCACTCCAAACGCGATTACGCCGAATGCACGAAGTCTTCGATTATCTCCGATAAATCTTGGAAGGCTCGCGATGCCGTATGCACATGGTGGTCCAGGCGAAACGGAACACCTGAATGTCCGAAGAATATCGAAGATGCGTGGAAAAAGACGTGCACGATATTCTCAACCGAAATTTGCTGGACATCGAAAAAATAAATATTGTAAAATAACCTATGCCTGTTGTGAAATAGCAAATGACAATTATAGTGGTTTTTCAATGATAGTATTCAACATTTTCAGATTAGGAGGAGATACCTTTAGGCGAGGAAAAAATTCCTGATGGTCATGATTTTTATGATTTTTTTTTAGGAAATATTTCGTTTTGGGACTTTTGAGCCAGTTTTGGGACTTAGGGTATGTTTTATTACTACTTTTAGTTGTTACATGGTATTTTTTGGATTAATTTTAAAACATGGCGGAGGTATGAACTGCCGTGACGTGTAGCTAAAAAAATAGTCGACCAATTCTGACGAAATTTAGTATAAATCTTTCTAACCTTATTGTCGAAAAGAGGACAGTGAATGGTTTTGAAAAGGAAAAAAAAATCTTATTGCAAAATCTAATAATTTTTTTTCGGAAAATTCTATCTTTCTGTTTCAAAGCATACAATTGAACCCGGCAGACCGTGCCATTTTAAAAGATTAAAAAAACACTACTTAACAGCCACTAGTAGTCATAAATGTACCCTTAGTCTCAAAAATGATGAAGAAATCTTTTCTTTAAAAAAAATCATGAAATTCAGCTATTTTTTCCTCGTCTAAGGGTATTTCCTCCCTTAACCGATTTATACATTGTGTAGACAAGATTTACACTTTCCTAAGATTTACTCATTTTGTATATCTATATATTTTGTTTAGAAAATTCCACGTTCAGAATGCGATGGAATCCATCAAGAACGTATCGGATTCTGTTGGATAATGTGGGCATTTTTCCGGATTCAAATTGGATTCGTACTTTAGATTGCAATGGGGAATCCCGATTGAAATCAAATTCACGAGCGTGACGTTTTAGTATAGCGTGACGTTTCAGGATCCTGATAGGGATCCAATACGACGAGCCATTCGATTCCTATCAGGAAGAAGGTACGAATATGTAAATCCAATAGGATCCCTATGACAATTTTAGCACGGATAGTCCTGTTGGAAGAAAAACATCCAGCATCTTGTTAGGTCTGAAAGAAATGATTGAACTTCAAATCTTGATGTGAACGTTTTCGGGAATCTTCGAATTCGAGGTAGAGATTAAGGTGTTCGCTTGTAAGTGGAGCACCCTTTGTATAGGGGAGGAAAAGTTTGAGGCCAATAAACGGCGACTCCCGCGCATCGTTTGCGAGACAAATCGGATCTCTTTCGATGAATGCTCTCGCAGGGAATACACGTATATGTTTATTGAATTCCAATGGAACTTCATCGAGGTAGTTCAATTCGGGAAATGTAATTCGATGAGATTCAAAGCAACGTCAAACTACCATGGAACTCACGTCCTATCGAATAATTCCTCTAGGAATGTTTCGTTTTTTTTTCTCGTAGGAAGTAATATATATATATATATACGTTTGCGAGGGTAGGGGTGATTAAATTATCGTGGATGCGGAGCTTATTCGTGTTGTGATTCTGTGATACCTCTAATTCGAAGAGATTCAATTTGAAGTGAGATGGGCATGATAATATGATAATCGAGTGTGGCTTACTACGGGTAGAGCTGGAATGGTGTATTTCGCATCGAATTATGCGCAACCAGGGACTCAAAAATCGTGATCGTATATTCCGCTCGGACGTCGCGTTACATGGGAATTAGGTGAATTCAATTGTGGTGCAATGCCGCGGCGACATTTGTCAAGCTGCACGTTAAAATAACTTCCTTCGCTAAAACAGTTTTTTAACGTTTTTTTTTTTTCATTTTTAATTTCAGTTCTTCAATTTTCAAAATTGAGATTTTTTGAAGCTTCGAACAAAACATTTCTTCTATGTTTAATTAACAATCCTTATCTTTTAAAATTTAATTTGTTTTGATATTCTTAAAAAAATGAAAAAAGTTGATGTATTTTTCGCTAAAAAAATTATCAAAATAATGATTATGTGAAAATGATTTCTTGAATTTTTTAAACTGTTTTTTTTTATAGATGCTTTTTTGTTCGAAGCTGAGCTGGGTACGCCCATGGTTGTTTTGAATTCGAACTTACGTAGAGATAAAATCGCCTTTATAGGCGAGGAAAAAATTTGCTGGTTTTCATGTTTTTTTTTAAGAGGAAAGTTTTCTTTACTGGTTTTGAGACTTGGGGTATCTGTTATTACTACTTTTAGCCGGTACATGGTATTTTGGAAAATGATTAATCTCTAAAAATGGCGCAGGTATGGCACGGTCGTCTAAGCGCCATTTTCAATACTGGTGTGACGTATAGCTACAAAACTAATCGACCAATTCTGATGAAATTTGGTATAAATCTTTCTAACCTTATTGTCTAAAACATGAACCTTAATGTTTTCGAAAATTAAAATATTAAGTATTTTTTTTGTTGCATAATGTAGCCATTTTTTCGGATATTCGAGCTTTTTGTTTCAAATCCTACCATTTAATCGATTTTCAACATTTTCCACATTTTCTTGGTTCATATTCTGCGTATGAGTGTTAATAAAAGAAAAATCTTCGTTGGTTTTTTTCCGGATTAATCCCGCCGGTGCTAGGTGTCACGCCGTCTGACAACATCCGCCGCCACCCGTTTAACAGACCGTGCCGTACCTCCGCCGTTTTTAAAGATCAATAAGTAAAAAAAATACCACGCAACAGCCAAAAGTAGTAATAAAACAACCCTAAGTCCCAAAAATGGTTAAGAAGTTTTTCCTTTGAAAAAAAAATAATGAAAATCGGCCTTCCTTATACAGATTTTTACCTCATAAAGTTACAAAAATAGTGGGCGGAGAGGTGTGACATTCTCAAAAAAGCAGATGCTGATAACATCTCTTGACAGTCCGAATTAATCGCTTTAAATATCGCTCGGAGTTGTGAACTTCCGTGAAGATTCGCGGTTCGCACCGATGAACGAAATTAGCTGTTCCGACAGGGTCTAACTGCCTCGGCCGCGGCACATTGTTTCCGTTTTGAATAGATCGCCCTTCGTTGGAATCTTTGGCCTAAATCGGGGATAGAGTAAATTTGGCTATACGTCACTTCCTATAGAAGAGTTTCCTGCAAAAGTCATTGTACGTGTGCCTTCGGCACGAGGACCGGAAGCGGAGATCCTTGTATTCTTTCACTGTCGTCGAATATCCATAAGTCGAACATTCATAAATCGAATATCCATAAGTACGAATACCCATAAGTCGAATATCCATAAGTCCGCAAGTGAGTATGTATAGTATGTGAGTATGTGAGTATGAGTATATGCGTAAGTGGGTATAGAGTAGAAATGAGTGCCAGAAATGGCGGGAAGTAGAGATAAGTGAGTTTGTTTGGGTTCCCTCTATACTCAGTTTTCCTCTACCTCCCGCCATTTCTGGCACTCATTTCTACTCTATACTCACTTATAGATATTTGACTTATGAATATTCTACCCCAATATATTCTTCCGGGAGGGAAACTTTTTACAAATGAACGCGAAAGGGATAGCGTGATCGAGAATTCAAAAAATGGAACAATATTCTCGTCGCGAGCGAAGTTTCAAGATTTCATTCGCGAGATCCATAAATACGAATATCCATAAGTCGAATATCCACAAGTCAAATATCCATAAGTCGAATATCCATAAGTCGAATATCCATAAGTCCGTAAGTGAGTATGTGAGTATGAGTATATGCGTAAGTATAGAATAGAAATGAGTGCTAGAAATGGCGGGAGGTAGAGATAAGTGAGTTTGTTTGGGTTTGTTTGGGCTCCCTCTATACTCAGTTTTCCTCTACCTCCAGACATTTCTGGCACTCATTTCTACTCTATACTCGCTTATGGATATTCGACTTACGGATATTCACTTATGGATATTTACTCACGGATATTGGCACTTATGGATATTGGCTCTTATGGAAATTCGACTTATGGATATTCTACCCAATCTATTCTTCCGGGAGTGAAACTTTTTACAAATGAGCGCGAAAGGGATAGCGCGATCGAGAATTTAAAAAATGGAAAATATTCTCGTCGCGAGAAAAGTTTCAAGATTCCATTCGCAAGATCCATAAGTACGAATATCCACAAGTTGAATATCCATAAGTCCGTAAGTGAGTATGTATAGTATGTGAGTATGTATAGTATGTGAGTATGTGAGTATGAGTATATCCGTAAGTGAGTATATAGTAGAAATGAGTGCCAGAAATGGCGGGAGGTAGAGATAAGTGAGTTTGTTTGGTTTCCCTCTATACTCAGTTTTCCTCTACCTCCCGCTATTTCTGGCACTCGTTTCTACTCTATACTCACTTATGGATATTCGTACTTATGGATATTCGACTTATGGATATTCGTCTTATAGATATTCACTTATGGATATTCACTTATGGATATTTATTTATGGATATTCACTCATGGATATTCACTTATGGATATTCACTTATGGATATAGGCACTTATGAATATTCGACTTATGGATATTCTACCCCAATCTATTCTTCCAGGAGGGAAACTTTTCACAAATGAGCGCGAAAGGGATAGTGCGATCAAGAATTTAAAAAACGGAACAATATTCTCGTCGCGAGCGAAGTTTCAAGATGTCATTCGCGAGGTGCGACTCAACTCTTCCATTTCCATGTTTTTCAGGTGTTTCGAGTGCCCTGAAATTGTTTTTTCCATGGAAACTTTTTATTAGAAATAATTGTCCTCAACGGAGAGCGAGAGAACTTCTCACGAGATTTTTCAAAACCCTTGGATAAACTTTGATTTATTTTCAAGGACACTGGTGAGTATATCTAGAAGTTTTCGAAAGTTTTGTAATACGCGAGAAAACAAGTTATTAATGGTTTCGAAAGATTAAAAAAAATTGAATTGTTCATTCAAAATATAACCATTATGACAAATAACAAAATATCTAAAGGTTTTCGAGAATGTCAAAATCAATGTTTGACAATGCGTCGGTATTTTGCCACAGCATTCGAAATACCCGACAATATCTTACCAATTTTCGAACGTTTTCGAAAACTTCGAAATATTCTCGAAAAAACGACTTTTCCAAACTTTCGAAACACTTGAGACTCTCAAAACCCTAAACGTGTTTAAAATAGCCTTTCTAAGTTTTCCAAGCCCACGAGAACTCGCCTCAAAAAGCGACCCTTAAAACGTGAAAAACGAAGAGTTTACTGCCCACACATTTTATTACAGCCTTATAAAAAATTAAAAGAAAAAAATCGGAACAATCAACCAGTAAAAATGTGTGATAAATAAAGGTAAAATTGTCGTGCAATCGTAAAACGTTGATATTTCCGCTCGTCAAATTTCGACGCTCGTGGGTGGAAAATTGTTTTTTTTTTTATACGCAGTAAAAACAAGGCGAAAATTTTGCGACCCCGGTTTTAAAGCCGTACCATTTTTTTTTGTTAACGAAATGAAGTAAAACCTGAGCCCGAATGCCGAAAAACATGTTATACAAATGGAAGCAAAATACCATGGCGAATTTCCAACCTGAAGAACGAGGGCTTGATGAGTTCGTAGCATTCAAATGGAACGACCCCCCCCCCCTGGCCCTCTCTTTCTTCCTGTATCAGCCCAGAGCACCAAATGTGAACAATGCAACGGCGTGCTATACTATTTCGTGGCGAGTTTGCTTATGTTAATTGAGTATAAACGTTGTAGCGAGCTTTCCTCTCGCATCCCTTTCCATTATGTTCGCGCCCCTCCCAACTATTATTCCTCCACACTGTTCTCCGGCCGTATTCGCATGGCTCCCGATCTATATCGGCTGCGGGATATAAAACAAAATATATACGGCGATGCTCGGTTACATTTTCAATCTGCATAAGAGCACTCGGGCTTGGCGCGTATAATCGACAATTGCGTTACGCACGGGGATCAATTTTTTTTGTCCCGTCGTACTGGACGTGATGACGCGCGAGCGCGATGCAAATTTGTGTGCGAAACATTTGAAAACCAAAATCGAACGATCTCCGTGCGCACGGACGACATGGTTTTGTGCAAACAAACTTTTGAAACGAACAAAAAGAGTGTGATTAATTTTAAGGGGTGTTCTCACTTTAGACGCTAAAAAAGGCTTTTTCGTGAATTTTTTGATAGGTTTATATTATAGATATTGATATAAAAGTTGTTACACTTAATAAATACACTTTCGAAATACATACAAAAAAATTACTCATTTATTTAAGTAATTATTTACAGACGAAAATGGTAGGTAAAAAAATGTCCTAAAAACATTGTAGGTCTGCGCTGTTGATGAATTCTCGGAGATGGATGAGCCGAAACAAAAAGATCGAAGGGTTTTAGATTCAGTATGCTAATGGTCATAGCGCATGTCACACGATTTTTTATATATGCAAAAATAACAAAATGGTGGATACTTTTAGAAAAAAAAAACAATAAAATGTGTTTTTTCACCGTTTTTGGCAGAAAAATAGTAAATATGAAAATGAAAAAAAATCTTGATATGCGCTATAGCTATAGTTGTAAAGAATATGTGGTTGAAATTTCATAAGAATCGGTTCAGTAGTTTCGAAGATTTTATCAACAAGCCGTCGAAAAACGTTATTTTGAGAAAAACGCGTTTAAAAATGTTTTGGTTACATAAATGCATTTAAAATATGTTTAAATGGATTTATTAAGTGTAACAACTTTCATATCAATATCTATAATATAACCCTATCCAAAAAATCATGAAAATAGTATTTTTTAGCGTCTAAAGTGAGAAGACTCCTTAATGTACGAACACGAGGTTGAGTTTTTTCAAACTGAAAATTGTTGATCAGGAAAGTTATTATTTAAATTAATCATTTTTAAATGTACTTTTAGTACGGAAACTATTGGACAAAAATGTAAAAAATAATATTTAGTGTATGAAAGTAAATAGTAAAGTAATAGTACGTACTTAATGAAGCTTACACAAAACATAGAACATTTAAAAATTTACTTCAAGTGTATTTTTTAAAATTTCAGGTGTAATGACGTTTCACGCCTCAAGCATTTAAGAAAATATTAAATTTTTTTAAAATTCTATGTTCATGTAAGTTTTATTGAGTACGTACTGCCGGCACCTTTGATCAGTGACCAAGGATGAGGTTCTTCTGTAGCTTTACTATTTAACTTCATACACTAAATACACTACTCCAAAAAATTAAAAAAACAGAAAATTTCTTCACTTTTTTAAGTGTTTCTTGAAACGCTGTATGTATGTGAAAAATGGTCGAATCGAGATTTTAAATAAAAACATTTTGAAGCTTCAAGTTTTTAGTTTCGAGATCTTTTGGCAAAAAAATTGTGATCTACGGTTATCGCGCAATCATATGAAATGGGGGAGAACATTTTTTTCAATTTTTTTTGTTTCATCATGGGTCCACGGGAACGGCATTTTTTTCAGTCAAATCAATGTATACATCAGTTAGCTTGTTTATTCAGCTTTAATTTAGTTTTTGTTTGGATCTCTCTACGTCAATTTTTAGACATCCGACTTTGAATGAAAAAAGATCCTTTTGTCTTTGATCATCGATATTTCAGCAACCAAGATCATACAGGCAATTAAAGGGGAGCTTTGAACACTTGAATAAATTTCCTGCAAGACAATTTCGTTGCTTTTTAAGAATTTTTTGTTTCTTCATGTTTTATGGCCTGGGGGATGTTACAAAATCTTTCATTTGCAACGAAGATTTTGTAAAAGTTCCAAAAAGTGACCGCGGTGTGACGATTTTCGTGAAGGGTCGGGTTGCCCGATGCGTTCTCCCTTTTTCCTTTTTCTCGAAATGGTAAAAGTCGTATCTCAAAATCTATTCGTTCGATTCACGTTAAATTTGGACAGAACATAATTCATAACATTTTTTATCGTATGTCCGGATGTTTTTGTCACATATTCATCCGTTTATTAAAAACAAATTATCGTAGCTGTTTTTGTTTGTCAAAAATAAAAAATAAAAAAGTACAGCTTGCCAGTTACTTCAGAAGTCCGTACCATACCGCCGCCATTTAAAAAAAAAATAAAAAAAATAGGGTATGTTATAAAACATACCCTAGGTCTAAAAAATAGTGAGGAAATCTTTCCTAAAAAAAATCATGAAAAGCAGCCAATTTTGTCCTCGCCTAAAAGTACCCTCTCAAAAAACGCCAAAAAAATCGGATTTTTGAAATTTCTATCACGTATAAATAATATAGTACCTCCATACCATCCAATGTTCGTTCCCGACAAATACTCATTTTTCCCAAATAATAGCGACATCCCCTCAGCCGCGCAATTATTTACCCAGAGAAAACTCGAATTCTCCAAATCCCATTTTTTCCCATCTCGGCGTTATCTCGTTTGTGCCACTCGGAGATAAATCGATCGTGTACGTTAAAAGAGATAAAAAAGGGGAAAGAAAAAAACGCGAATGAAAATACATGTGAGAGATGCTGCGAGGGTTGCAGCGAGTACAGAGAGGAAGAAGAACGAAGAGAGAAAAAAGCTGTGGGATCCGTGCTCGATTACAAGAGACCATGCCGGTTTCTCGATTAACGAGGAGTCCGAGCTCACGCGAGATGATCCCTTTCGTCCAGCACGACGCTCGTTTCTCTCTCTCTTTCTTTCTCCCCCTCTCACTCTCTCGCACTCTCTCGATCTGTCTCTCTCACATTCTCTCTCTCTCCGTCGCGCTCAAACCACTGTACGAACACACTCTTTATGTACTTTCCTCCAGTGATGAATCTCGTTTGCCAGGAAAGCCCTGGTCATTACAATGTATAAACAGTATACGTAACTCGCGCGCGCGGGGCGGAAAGACCGTATGTATATATATATATATATGCCAGACGAGGGATCGTGCTGGGGATCGGAAAGAAGTGCAGTGATTACGTAGTTACTCACGCCGATGTTTGATCGTGGATATATATTGGCAAAGATTTATATATATATGAGGTAATCCAAGTGTTTTCGAACGGCCTAAAAGCCTGACCTTCTTCAATCTTTTTCAAAGTTGGTCATGATTTTGTATCATATATTTTGAGTACGTGGCATTTTTTTCAGATTTTTATCGGCTCGCTAACTCGACTAAGTCTGAGATAAGATTTTACACGTGATAAATTTTCAAATGATCATATCGTAGTGATCTTCTCGTCGTACGAAAAAATGTCCTCTACAAAAAAGATGCCTTTTTCTATTAACTATTTTGAAAAAAAAATCAAAATTTTCCAAGTACTACAACACTACAAACAAAAGAAAAGAAATTCATTTTTTTATTTTTTTCACCCTAATGACTAGGTTGATCCTGCTGAAATTTACACTGTACTTTCTTTTATTAGCGGAAAACAACATGTGTAAGTTTCATTCTGGGCTGGGCTTGCGTTCAGTTAATATCGTCGTCTTAAATTTTATGGGAAATTGTTTTTGTTGAATAACTCGGCGATTTACAATTTTAACGTAAAAATGGTAATTGACTAAACTAAACTTGACGAACCATTTTCGCTCTTTTCTTTTACCGTTGGCGTACGCCCTAAATATTGATTCTAGGAAAAAAGGTGGAAATAAAAATTGTCAAAAATTTCGTTCTCTACAAGTTTGTTCATGTTCGTTTATGCCCTAAAGTTAAAAATAAACGAGATAATGCAACAGCCGCTTTTTCAGGTTCAATTCGAAAAATATCGATGGTAGAGAAAAAACGGTAATAACCAAAGTTGTAAAGCGCTCGATTTCCTACAAGTTTAGTCCTTACCATTTTTACTTAAAAATTGTAAACCACCGAGTTATTCAACAATAACAATTTTCCATTAAATTCAGGACGACGATATTAACTGAACGCAAGCCCAGCCCAGAATGAAACTTACACCTGTCGTTTTACACTAATAAAATGAAATTCAGTATAAATTTCAGCAGGATCAACCTAGTCATTGGGGTTAAAAATTAAAAAATGTAGGATTTTTCGTTTTTTTTAGTGTTGCAGTACTTGCAAAATGTTGATTTTTTTTCAAAATAGTTAATAGAAAAACGCATCTTTTTTTGTAGAGGACATTTTATCATACAACGAGATCACTACGATACGATCATTTGAAATTTTATCACGTTTAAAATCTTATCTCCGAGTTGGCCGAGTTATCGAGCCGATAAAAATCTGAAAAAAATGCCACGTACTCAAAATATATGATACAAAAACATCACCAACTTTGAAAAAGATTGAAGGTCAGGCTTTTAGGCCGTTCGAAAACACTTGGAATACCTCATACCCTGTATATATTGAGACAGGTGATTTTGGAGGCATTCGACTTCGTCTACCCTTCTCATAATAGTCTATTGTCCCCGTACTCAATATTGTAAAAACCCCAACATCTCTAAAATCATCTTTGGATAGATACAAGCATATTTAAATGCAGGTAATTTCTAGGAGCACCTTGTCGCCAAAATCATCGATCCGTATGGAGAAGAAAAATGAGGGCTGTCCCTAAATAATCCGATGTTGTGATAGGCAACATTACATAGGTACAACGGCTTGAAGATATATATATATATATATATATATATATATATATATATATATATATATATATGTACAGAGTGAGAGAGGGAGAGAGAGAAGAACGAATAGCGCGAAGATGCACGCACGGTGGTCTCGCCGTGTGGTCCAGGGACCTCGAGAGGAGGACTCTCCTCCTGCTTGCTGATAGCATTCTCACGCACTCTCTCCTCTCCTTCTCTCTCTCTCACTCTCTTTACCTTTTCCCTCCTTCTTATTTATTCCTCGAGTCGCTCCTCCCTCTCTGATGTTTGACCAGAGAGACCTCACTGAGCTCACTTCGATCGTTTCGTACTCCTTTCTCTCTCTCTCTCTCTCTCTCTCTCTCTCTCTCTGGAGCTTCCTCTTCTTATCCTTTTTCTTCTTCCTCTGTGCTCCCTTCGACGTTCGTCTTACTTTATTCCACGGCTTCTCTCTTCGCCTCTCGGGCACTCTCATCGCGAAACTCTTTCGTTCCCTCCGGATCGCGTTCCTCCCTGGCTCTCGGAAGAACGAGAGGGCACGAGCGGAGTATCGCGAAGCGCATCGGTGAAACCCTCTCTCCTGGTCGCTGTCTCCGGGTCTCTCTCTCTCTCTCTCGCTCTCTGTGGTTCTATCTCTCTCCTCTCTAGTTCGTCCGGACGTGGAACGTACAATTAGGCAAGGGCCGCTTTCGCGCAAGATCGAGCGGGTACATCGACGAGGACTTCTCCCCCCACCCCCTCTCTCTCTCTCTCTCTCTCTCTCTCTCTCTCTCTCTCTCTCTCTCTCTCTCTCCCTCCCCCCTTTCCCTTCTCTCGTTAAACGATCTTACCTGGCCCTATGGCGATCACATCGGAACACGCGGACCTCGCGAGACCGCTCTTCACTTTTCTTATGTGAAAAGTTTTCCAGTACGAAAAGGGGCAAGTGAGAGAGAGAGAGAGCGAGACAGAGGAAGAGAGGCACTCCTATCTACGTTTCGCAATATATATGTGTAGAGGAGAGAATCCCTCGTTCTCTATTTCCCTTCATTTTCTCGAACTCGACGCGAGACCATAGCTGGTGGATATCTCATTCGCTATCCGCGCGACCAAAGGGAGCTATCCTGAGAGAGCGTGTGTCCGCAAAACTCACAGAGAGAGAAAAAAAAACTTTGCCAGATCGGAGAGGTCTCTTCAAACTTTTAGCAAGCTCGCCGCGATGCATTACTGCGCCCGCCCGAGTGGGCACCCACTTTCGCGAACACGACTAACTTTTTCCAATAGAGCCCTTGCCAAGATCATTATATCACATATCGCGTTGTTGGACATTCGTTATATACGATCTTTTTTTATTTCCTGTCTTCCAGCGTATGCCTTTGCGGGTTTTTATCCTTCCCAATTGCAGTCCTAGCACTCTACCGTCACTTTACTAATTTAACCTTACTTCCGTTCACAGCCGTCTTAAACTACACTGTAAAGCATTTGCCGAGGGCACGGGGAAACTGCGGAAAACCCGTACTTGTATCGATGGCCCTATATTCTTCGGATTCTCTGGTGCACAGACTTCAACTCAAGTATCTGGAGGGAGGTTTCAGTATCGGCCTTTCGCTGACTGGTTGATAAGCCAGCTGGCGCGAGGCTAAGCGGCCACCGCTCCGAGTATCGGCCATGCACAACACCACTTAAGGCGTACTTGTAGCGCAAAAAAGGCCTTTTTCATGATTTTTTAAAAGAAAACTACAAAACTTTATTAATCGATCAATATACCATCTTAAAGAACACATCTTGAAGAACTTTCAGTGATTTTTTTATTGAAAAATATTACATTGTTTAGTGGCAAATGGCCGTCAATGAAATAATGTTTTTATATACACGGTTTGCGGTGACCAACATTGCGGCGAAGTGGATCATCTGAAAAAAAATGCGGATGGATTTAGTCAAATATAAGTATAAACTAGTTTTTAATCGAAGGATTTTAAAAAATATTCATTTTTCACAAAATGGCGGACAGTCAAAGTTAATGGTTTGATTTTAACGAAAAAAACGGCCGTTTTTTTCGAAAATTTTTTTTGAAAAAAAAAAATCGAACGATTAAAGACTACATTTTTATGTATTAAATAAGCCTGCAAAATTTCAAGAAGATCGGTTCATTAGTGTTCGAGTAATCTTGGTCACCGACTTCAGAAATGCCATTTTGAGAAAAACGCATTTAAAGTTTCAACTTCAGTTTACACGAAGAAAATATTTTTTTTTGTAAACTTACATAGAGTCATCTATTCCCGGCATCAAAAAAAAACTGCACTTCAAATTGCACTTCAAAAAAATGCCATAAAAAAATCGATTTTTTCAAAATCGGAAGTGAGGGTAACCCCTTAAAAACTAGTCTCATCGTAGGCCCATTTTTCCTTCTATTTAATTTCGAATTAATCATCGCTTTTTGAGATTTTTTATCTTTTTAATCTCCAATATATATGAGCCTCTCTTCCTCCTCTTCCTCCTTCTCACTCTCTCTCTCTCTCTCTCTCTCTCTCTCTCTCTCTCTCTCTCTCTCTCTCTCTCTCTCTCTCTCTCTCTCTCTCTCTCTCTCTCTCTCCTCTCTCTTTTTCTCCTCAGTACGACTTCGCTCGTAATAAATCCGGAACGACCTAATTCCATGAATTTTGATGTACCTCGACGGCGTCAACGTACGACCAGTGACAGTTTTCTCGATTCGACCCGGATTCGGAAAACTTCATACAGATAACGTCAAATTAAATCGAAACAGCGAGAAAAACCTTTCGGCAACGATGACAGTTCCATCGAATCACCCGAATGTTTCTTTCTGTTTTATTTCTGGGAATATTCATTTCCAGCCAGTTAATTAAGCCGCTCCTGCTTTTCAACGTATTAATTAAAATTGCAATTAATTAATTGAAATTGAAATGTTCGCGACTCGGCGCTTCTGAGTGTGTTTCGACTCAGAAGTCGAATCCCAAAAGCAGTTTTTATCGTATTTCGCAACCTTTTTCCCTATATAGGGTAGACTGGGTACGGTTGTGACAATCTTCACTCGATCGCCCATAATGTTGTTAGTATGCCAACTAGCTGGAAGAACGGTGTTTTTTTTTGTAACAAAGTGTACATTTGTCTACGTATAAACACTCAAATTTTGTACTTAAGTACAATGGTTAACTCATAGGGGTAAATTAGAAAAACGAAGAAAAAAATGTCACAACCGACCACATCCCAGGGACGATTGTGATAGTGCTTAGGGTCGGTAGTGACAGGTTCAAAAATACACTAAAATGGTCTAAAATCACTTCTCTTGCAAGTAATATCCAACATGATGCAACATCATCATCTTCTGGAAAAATTTAAAATTTACGTACCAAAAGAAATAAAATCCGGCAACACTTTAAGGATGTATGGCAGCTACTGCAGAGTCGTTACAGAACTGATTATGCAATTTGCAAAAATCGCATTTAAAGACTAAATAAAATAATTGTAGTATTCATTGAAGCTAAAAAGGAGATTTACCACAGCTCAAAGTAAAACATGCGGTACAGAAAGAAGAATTTTCAATTTTTAACTGCAAATTTAGTGGCTGATTTGATGTACGTTTTCCCTGACGTTGTCGTGGTTACGACATACGAGCTAAAGAAATACGAAAACGGTCCCATTTAACTCGCAATATCTTGCAAAATATATGGGCACATGGCGATTTTTTTTTAACGTATCATGCATATTACAGCGATACCGCACAAAAGTTTTTTTTTTACAAAAGAGTACTCCGGAAATACCTTTTTTGCCAATGTAAAGGGAATTTTGGACGTACAGTCCTATGTTCCCCGTGTTAAATGACCCAACTTTGAATTCATTTATCTCAGCATTCACGTGGGCAAATTTTGTTTTTTTAATCTCAAAAAGTTCTCGATATTTTCCTTTACAATATCAGTGAGTTTCAATTCGAACAGTAGTAAATAACTTAGTTGCCATACATCCTTAATCGCTTATAACTAATAACGCACTGTAAAATCTATAGTTATTATAACAATCTTCATATTAAAATCAGTCAAAAAAGTTTACATCACGGTAACTGTGTCAAAATACAAAACGAATGTTAATAAATGTTACATAAAAATCTCTGAAACAAAAAGTTGAAAATGTCTTCTTCAAGAAAAAATAAACATTTGTGTATCAACATACAGCATAAACAAAAACAGGTTGAGTTTTGTGTTCTAAAAACTTAAAAATAACATACTGAGATCTAATAAGACTCATCACAGTTATGACAAATGTAATGGCGACTACCATCGGTGCACTCTAAGTGGCACGAATGTATGGTAAATTACAAATGTATCGTAACAAAGACATGCGATTAACTTCGTGCATTTCCGCAGCTCTCCGTACAGAAGTCTCGCATTTCACTTCTTTATAAGCGTCCTGGAATTTGGTAATGTCACACTGTCCTCTTTCGGTTTTCTTCAAACGTTTTCTGGGCATCTGAAAGCAAAAAAAAAGTTCTACTTGTGTCACAACCGTACCCAGAAAATATGTCACAACCGTACCCAACGCACTCGTTTGCAAAAAAATCACCATGACAATAGAAAATAATTTATGGACAAAGTAGTCACTGCTCTTTATCTACTAATGTTTAACTTATTACGAGGAAAAATATTCATTACTCTATCTGTACATATGTAACAACAATTATTTTTAAAAATTGTATAAAAATACTTACTTTTTACTGTTCAAAATCAATGTAAGTCACTGCTATAGTTTCCCTAATACGACTGGCACAACCTTACCCAGCCTACCCTACAGTACCGGTAAAATGTTTTCCATCACTGGATAATTGCAAAATTATATTAGAATAATGTAATTCATTTTACTTTTTAATTTACGAAGATACTATATAAAATGAAGTGAATAAAAAAATGAACCCAATAAAAGAAGCTCTATAGAATGAATTGTATTATTTTAATATAATTTGGCAATTATCCAAAGTGTTCGAAAACTTTGCAAATATCCAAAGTGATCGAAATCTTTTGACCGGTACTGTATATAGCTATACTTCGTTGGCTTCTTCGTGACAGGGGTTTTTGAAAAAAAAAAATTCATTATGAGCTCGCGCGGATGGCCCCTAATCCGTTTCTGTGTGCGCCTTTATTCACAGAGGCCGCCCGCACGATGAGTTCCGCACATCGTCGCGCACCGAGTCACGGAGACGAATAAGGAATCTTCATTGCGTCTTCTCTTCCTTTGGCCTCATCGCGGTAAATTCTCTCTCTCTCTCTCTCTCTCTCTCTCTCTCTCTCTCTCTCTCTCTCTCTCTCTCTCTCTCTCTCTCTCTCTCCCTCTCTCTTCCGCTAGAACAGGCGACTGTCAACAGTAATCTTCGAAGCCTCTCCGACTTCAAACTCCTCCGCCTGTCGCCCCGAGCACATTCGTATGATCATGGAATATAAAGTCCCGCCGATCGACTTGTTCTCCAGCAATTCCCATTGTCACGCTCGATGCATTAACTTTGCATTAGCTCTTTCAATTTCGCTTGTTACTTCTTTCCAAAGTTCGCCGGTTCGCGGCTTTTTTTGATTCCTTCTCCCGTGTCCTTATATATATATATATATATATATATATATATATATATATATATATATATATATATATATATATATATATATATATATATATATATAGATATATAGATATGATTTTTTTCGTTTTTTTTATTACCGGAAATTTTGTTTTTCGTACTATTACTATTTCGTACTATTTCGTACTATTACAACCACAAACAAAAAGTTGTGTTGATTGAAAGGCAAAATTTCGAGTAATAAAAAAAACGAAAAAAAATCATATCTCACTTACCGTGACACTTAGGACATAGAGTCTAAGGGTGAAAAAAATAGCAAATGCCCCCCCCCCCAATTCCCTAAAAAATGGTATCGGTGCATGCAGCAAACACTCTGTATATATATGTATGTATATATATATATATATATATATATATATATATATATATATATATATATATATATATATATATATATATATATATATATAAATTAGTTCCTATATACTACACGGAGCGCATGGACCAACACCATTTTTGGGGGAATTGGGTTGGGGGGGCATTTGTTATTTTTTCACCCTTAGACTCTATGTCCTAACTGTCACGGTAATAGAGTTATGATTTTTTTCTTTTTTTTTAAATTATTCGAAATTTCGCCTTTAAATCACACGGAAAAAAAGAAATAGTACAAAATACAGGGGCTACACAGTTCGCATTGGACTCGAGCGATTGCACAGAGATATTACCTGAAACACAGTGCTCAAAATACAGTGTGCTCACAGTAAATTATTACAGTTTCTATACTGTCCTCTTTGGACTCGAACCGCTCTACTGTATCTTTTACTGGAACATACAGTCCAAAATACAGTGTAGTCAAAAGTAAATTTTGACAGTTCAACACTGTAATATAAATTTAACAAAACTTGTAATTTGACAGTTAGTTAATCTGTATTATGTACAATGAATGCGCCAGTTATATCGACAGAGTTTATGTAGGTGTTTTAACAGTGAAGTCCTCTGTTCTAGAAACTGGTTAGCAACAGATATAGTTTCAGTTTTGAACCGTTGTTTTTTACAGTGTGAACACGGGAAACGTTCTTGTTTTAATACTGTAATTCAAACTTGATGAACCCCGTAATTTAATAGTGCCACAAATCGTATATTATACAAAATTAGGGGTAAAAATAACATAAGATAGCGCTGAAAGAACTGCCAGTCCTTTGTGTCCTGGTCGCGCCACGGTCGAGACAAGTCCTAACCAGTGAATACCGTTCACAACTTCACACTGTAAATTTGATTATAAAAATAAAATTAAAAAAATTCGGCGAAACCTTCGCTTACAATGTACATTGTAAGCAATGTAATATATATAGTCGACACACACACACACACGCGCGCGCACGCACACACACACACACGCACGCACGCACGCACGCACACACACACGCACGCACGCACGCACGCACACACACACGCACACACACACACACACACACACACATATATATATATCAAGAATATACTGATGTGAATGAGACACACAAAAAAAGTTTATCCATAAAAAAAGTTTGAGAAAACTGTAGAAAATATTAAAAAATCAGTCACATACACAGGAACGTACCTTTTTGTAAATAATTCTCTCCTTTTTATAATTTCTTGAATTATGTCGCACAAATTTCAACATTCGCATCCTATCGACCACGCACTACTAACTGGCAATCCTTTCTGTCCTGGCCACGTGTCTCACCCCACGCGTGAGACAAGTCCTAATTAGACAAGAACGTACCTTTTTTTAAATTCTCTCTTCCTTTATAATTTCTTGAATTCTGTCGCACAAATTTCGATGTCCGCATCCCATCAACCGCGCACTACTAACTGGCAATCCTTTGTGTCCTGGCCTCGTGCCTCATGTGCGTACAGCATAAAAAACAGTGATCGCATTTAAATTTTACAGTTGAATAATTTTACTGAAATCACTGATGTATTCACAATATCAGACTGCAAATAAACCAGTCTAACTGTACAAATCTCAGAGTGCACAGATAACGTCATAAACTGTCGAAAGAAGAGTAAAACTACAGTGCCACACTGTGAAATTTAATGAATCACTCTGTACTCAATACAGTGTACACTGCGACCCTTGCAGTTTGCGTACAGTATAAAAAGCAGTGATCTTATGTAAATTTTACAGTTGAATATTTTTACTGAAATCACTGATTTATTCACAATACCAAACTGTAAATAAATCAGTGTACCTGTAAAAATCTCAGAGTGCACAGATTACGTCACGAACTGTCGAAAGAAAAGTAAAACTACCGTGCCACACTGTACAATTTAATGAATCACTCTGTACTCAATACAGTGTACACTGTAACCTTTGCAGTTTTGCGTACAGTATAAAAATCAGTGATCTCATGTAAATTTTACAGTTGAATATTTTTACTGAAGATACTGATGTATTTCCAATACCGAACTGTAAATAAGCCAGTGTAACTGTAAAAATCTCAGTGTGTACAGTAAAATTCGTCATTTTTGTAGGACATGATTTACATTACTTTGTTTTACTGTAAAATGAAATTTGGCACCCTGCTTTTCATGCGGTTTATACTGTGATTTTCGCTGTTTCTTTTTTTCCGTGCATCACAACTTTTTTGTTTGTAGTTTAAATAGCACGAAATAACCTTTGTTGTATTCTACAATGCATGCTTATCATAGATAAATCATTATTTGATACAATTAGTTCCCAGAAAATGAATCTTGAGCATCCAAAGTCTTAAAAATGTGTAAATATATGAAAAATTTTAACTCAAATTCATTATTAAAAAAACTCATTCTCGTTATTTTTATCACATGATGAATGATTTCTATATGACATGTAGCATACCGTTGGGAAGGGTATAAACTAGACAACTTTTTCAAACAAAGTTAAGTTTAAAATAGCTTTTAGTTTCTTTTATAATTCGATTTCGAAGTTGACATTATTCATACATTTAAGCATTTTTGAGACTTTGGAAGCTCATGATTCATTTTCGTGAAACAAATTGTATCAAATAATGATTTATTTATAATGAACGTACATTCCAGAATACAAAAAAAGTTATTTCGTGCTATTACAACCACAAACAAAAAAAGTTATGACGATTTAGAGGCGATACTCCGGGTAATTAAAAAAAAACAATCATATATGAATTACCGTGACACTTAGGACATAGGGTCTAAGGGTGAAAAAATGGCAAAGACCCCCCCAATCTCCCAAAAAATTGTGTTGGTCCATGCGCCAAACACTGCATATATATACAGATTAATTAATGCACAATCCTGCAACTGTCGGTAGGTCCGATCATCTCCTACTATATGCTGGAAGTTCAGTGTAGTAAAAGCCCCACGGTTTTCGAGATTTTCGGCTATATATTATTTTCGGAAAAAAAAAAAAATCTTTTGCTTTTGGTTTTTCGCATGCCATTTATACAAATGATATGAGTCGACGATAACTCAACAACTTTTTAAAGTAATTGGCACGATATGCGTAGTACATTTTTCTCCACCGCAGACTATCAAACGATGTTGAAGTTTGCAACGCATTTAATTTCCTTTGGCAGATTACGCCTGTAAAAGTTCTTCAACCATTTTTCAAGATATTTCGGTAGGGATTTACATTATAAACCTATACAAAAACATCGCCTATAATAATAGAAAAAAGGAAAGTAAAATGGAAAAAGGAACATTCGTTGCGATCCAACGATGCAAATGTCAACACCATGGCTATCAAATCAGATGCATTGGGTGGTATGAAAATTCTGCAAAAAATCTTTTCTCATAGAGTTTCCTTACCATTTAAGGTTCAAAAGAAGACTTTTCTGGATGAAACAAATAACCAAGGGTATTTTCTAAGAAAACCCGGATCAAAAAAAGTTATCATTTGTAGAAACGGCATGCGAAAAACCAAAAGCAGATGATTTTTTTCAAAAAGTAACATTTATGTTGTGTGTGTGTGTGTGTGTGTGTGTGTGTGTGTGTGTGTGTGTGTGTGTGTGTGTGTGTGTGTGTGTGTGTGTGTGTGTGTGTGTGCGCGCGCGCGCGCGTGTGTGTGTATTTATACATATATGCGGACGTAACTCAACGAACTCATCACCGAGAAAATACAGTTTTCGAAAGAACGAAATGATTAATGAGGCCCGTTTTTAACGTGAATTTCATGGATGTCGATCCGTTACACACAGAGGTAGGCAGTGAGCGTGCGCGCAAAGAGTTTCTCGTCCGATTACAGGCTCACTGAGCCAGGGATTAGAGAAGCTACCGTACGCTCCTTTTATTTAATTTCTTTTTTCTGAACTTCTTTTTCAAACGGCTCTTTCGGTCGATCTTTTTTTCGGGCATTATACGCCGAGTATGGCGAAGCCTCGTTTCGATACTCCGCGCTGTACGCGCATTTATTACTTTGGCGAACGCGAGAAAAGCCTCGGATCGGCTCTCGCTTGGTTAGCCTCGTGAAATTGTCGCGGGTTACGCCCTTTCGTTCCGCAGCGACGGTGGTTGATCTTCGAACGCATCCGCGGACGAGGGGTCTTGCGAGGTCGGCAACCGACGAATTTCGGCTCCTACTTAATTCGACGAAGAAAAAATTTCACCGCCGCCCCCTAACTCGTTTTTCACAATTTACGGTAATTTTGTAATGACAGCTGTTGAACGGGGAAACGATGGAATTCGGGCTGTTCCATCGACGGAAAATTTGGTTAGAAGAGAAAGACAGTTAGTGTAACGATGATGACGGAGCATGTGCTTCGGGATCATTACCGTGTAACGTGTCATTATGCTTTTCGTATGGAACAAATGTCGTTGTGAATAATGGATTTTGACGGAAAATGGGGCGTATGGAAAAAAAATAGAAGAGGACGAAGAAAAGGAGAGAAGAGAACGCGTGTTCGAATCGCGGTTCTCGCGGGAGCGTTGACGGGCACTGTATAAATTCGTAAACATCCGAACAAGCGGATGAGCAGCGGGGCTCGATCTGCCGTTCGAACGCGCGCGCTCTGACAGATAAGTAGATACCCGGCGCGTCCGTCAGTTGTGTAAACGATGTATCTACTTCGTCCTGTCTCAGGCTCGCCGGAATCGGGACTCCTCCTTCTGCGGACTGACTTGATTCCCGACGTGAGCAGGCGGGAGAGAGGAGAGAGAGAGAGAGAAGAGAGAGAGAGAGAGAGAGAGAGAGAGAGAGAGAGAGAGTTGGTTGATGGGAGTGGGCACGTGCTCGCGACACGATGCGTATGTGTGCGCAGTCTACGCTCCTTGCACACTCTTTAGTCCAGTAAAAGAGACGAAAACCCAGCACCTTTTAGCGTAGAATATGAATTTTTGACTGAAGGTAAATGGTTGCATGAAAGTAACCCCAATAAAATGATGCCCCTCAACTCGCCCCAACCCTTAGAAATAGGGGTTGAAAACTCAAAAATCGCCGTATCTCGATAATTAAGGGGAAATATACACCTGGGGGCCGGAAAAAAGGTCATTTTTGTGAATTTTTTCAAGGAAAACTATTTGAAATTTCGGATTGGGCTTTTAATTATCTAAAAGTATATACACTCAAAAATATGTTTAATTTTATTTATTTAAAAATATCAAAAATATACAAGGATATTGTATGATCGTTGGAGCGTCGTAAAAAAATCTGCGTATACGGTACCCACTGGCGTTTCTTCAAAAATCATCTGAAAAAAACAACCAAAAAGATTATTAAATTAGATACTATAATCTGGTACTTGTCATAGCCGATTTTGAAAATATCGATTTATGACAAAATGGCGGACGTTTGAACATAAATAGTGATTTTTGAGCCAAAAATTAGTTATTATTTTGCTTATAAAACAAAAACTATTTAACGGAAAAAAAATCCTTTGACAAGTACTAGATAATGGTGTATAGAATAACCACAAAAAACCTCAAGGCAATCGGTTCATGGGTTATCGAGAAATTTTGAGTACCGATTTGAAAAAAGTGGTTTTGAGAAGAACGCGTTTGAAAATTTGGGAATGAATGAATCATGAAATTTGTCAACTTACATGGAATCATCGATGCCAGGCCCATAGTGTAGGTCTTGTACGGTCAACGGAATGTTCATAGCTTCTAAATCCTTGACCTCGACCATCTAGGTGTATATCTCTTCTTAAGGGACTATACCAGTGTGACCGCTGAAAATGTGGGTGATTTTCGGGAATTTTTTGGAAGAAAAGTACTCAATCAAATGTTCCGGAAAATTGAGGATATATTTGGCTATATTTGACCTATATTTCATAATTTTTTCATAGAAAAATATTGAGATCCAAGCGACTTATGTGCTGTCTTCGGAGGCGCCAAAAAAAGTTCCTCCACTGCTGACATGATTCCGGCCGATTGAGTAGCTGAAACCGAAAAAGGAAAAAATGTCGTTAAACTGGGAGGTATTTCCTGTACGATGACGTAGGATTTTCGAAAAATATCAAAATCTCACAAAATGGCGTAGTTATGAAAAAAGTCTGTTTTCTTGCCTATAAAATGGTCGTTTTTTTCAATGCCAAATCGTCAATTTTCATTCAATCAAAAATATCCTACGTCATTGTAGAGTAAATATATTCAAGACTACTCAGTTCAAATTTCAAGTCAATCGGATAATTGCTCTTTGAGTTACAATGTCAGCAAATTTGAAAAACCTCATTTCGAAAAAAACGCGTTTGAAGATTTAACTATCGATTTTTGCAAAATAAAATGATTAGAGATATGGCCTTGAAATTTTTACAGGATATTCTTGAAAGTATAAACTGTCGAAAAAGGCAAAAAAATAGATTTTTTGAAAGTTTCACACTGCTATAGCCCCGTAATAGCCCGATGAATTTTTTTTGCATACAAACATTGTTTAGAATAATAAAATACGTATAACGTTATCCGACGTCCAATTCCCTATCTTTGACAATAGCGGCAGAAAAACACGAGAATACCACTGACCCAGACAAGGACGCAGCGATATGTCTACTCCGCTCGCACACGCATCAACCCCGAATTTACGAATCGTTTTTGCGCCGCTATTTTCAAAAATAGGGAGTTGGACGTCAGATAACTTTAAATGAATTTTATTATTCCAAACAACTTTTGTTTGAAACCTTTTTTGATCGGGCTATTAATTACCGAGATACGGCGATTTTTAAGTTTTTAACCCCTATTTCTTAGGGCCGGAGCGCGTTAAGGGGCAACATTTCATTGGGGTTACTTTCAGTATGCAACCATATACCTTCAGTAAAAAATTCATATTCTACGCTAAAAAGTGCTGGGTTTTCGTCTCTTTTACTGGACTGCTTGCCCGACAAGTCGTGGGGCGAAACGCCGTCAAGTACCCTATGCACACTACAGCTTCTTCGACTCTTGCGCCTGTACGATTTTACTTTTTTTACCATTTGTGGGGAGTATCGACTCGCCGAGAAAATGGAAAAGAATGGCATGCGAGGTATTCTTATATATTTTCTTTATTTCCAATGTTCTTCGGATGCCCCCGAGGGCTTTCATGGTCCCATCCCTTTCGATTTTATCCTATGTAGGCTTGTCACTTCACTGTTTCCAGTTTCTCAGACAGGGAGTGTTGCCCACGGGCAGGCTTTCCCAACGCACCACTGTATTGCACGGGGGCACGGGGAAACTGTGGAAAACTTGGGCCAGAAGGGTGAGGCGGTACGAGCAGGTACTTGAATATTGGATATCGCTGCTCGAGCTTTTTCATGTGTCGGAGATTATCCGCGTAGACGTTTGTATACTTGAAAAGGCAGATAAGGGTAGGGCTGTTGAGGCTTGGGTAGTTATCTTATAGCTGGAAGATCGAGGGTAGTTTTTTTTGATAGAGCCCTCATGACAGGTCGTTTATGCAGCTTTATTCGTAAGTTGCGATTAGATGATAAAGGGTGCCTCAAAATCACCTGACATTTTAAATTGCTCGCTATCTTTTTGTTGGCGAACATAGAGTATTAATCTTTGACAACTGGTATCAGGAAGTATTGAGGTTAAGTCGTGGAGAAAACACGATCGAGCAACGCATAGAAATTCTTTATTGTTGCATTGCTACTGCATCGTTATTTCAGACAAAGTTTCATGGTCGTGTTATCTCGCGCGGCGGCGATGTCAATTGGCCATCAAGATCGTGCGACTTGACGCCATTCGACTTCTTTCTTTGGGGTTTTCTGAACGGAAAAGTTAACTTTTTTAGAAGATTTTTATCATCTTAATCTCCAACAATGCTATTAATGATTTTGTGGTTTCCAATTTGGTTTCGACAAAAATAATGTTTTTTTTTCGTTAAATTCAGCACAAATTAGAATATTTTTTTAAGGCGTTACCCCCACTTGTAGCGCAAAAAAGGCCTTTTTCATGAATTTTTTTAAAGAAAACTGCAAAACTTTTTTAATCGATCAATATACCATCTTAAAGAACACATCTTGAAGAACTTTCAGTAATTTTTTTATTGAAAAATATTACATTGTTTAGTGGCAAATGACCGTCAATGAAATAATGTTTTTATATACACGGTTTGCGGTGACCAACATTGCGGCGAAGTGGATCATCTGAAAAAAAAAATGCGGATGGATTTAGTCAAATATAAGTATAAACTAATCTTTAATCGAAGGATTTTAAAAAATATTCATTTTTCACAAAATGGCGGACAGTCAAAGTTAATGGTTCGATTTTAACGAAAAAAACGGCCGTTTTTTGGCTATAAAACGGCCATTTCTTTTCGAAAAAAATCGAACGATTAAAGACTACATTTTTATGTATTAAATAAGCCTGCAAAATTTCAAGAAGATCGGTTCATTAGTGTTCGAGTAATCTTGGTCACCGACTTCAGAAATGCCATTTTGAGAAAAACGCGTTTAAAGTTTCAATTTCAGTTTACACGAAGAAAATTTTTTTTTTTGTAAACTTACATAGAGTCATCTATTCCGGGCCCATACTTCTGTATGGGCCCGGATACTTATACTTCAAAAAAATGCAATAAAAAAAAATCGATTTTTTCAAAATCGCAAGTGGGGGTAACCCCTTAATACAAGGTACAAACTTGGAGGTTATGTGTTGAACACAATATCCAATAAATGGCCGCCTCGTCCCTGTTTGCAAACGTTCACCGTTTTGACGAAATTTCCAATAACATTTTGGCATAATTGCGGACTAATTTCATCAATAGCGGGTCCAATTGCTTTCTGGAGCTCCGGCATAGACTGTGGATCATTGGCATTAACTTTTCCTTTCGGAAAACCCCAAAGAAAGAAGGCCAATGGCGTCAAATCGCACGATCTTTGGTGGCCAATTCACATCACCGCGGCGCGAGATACCGTGACCATGAAACTTCGTCTGCGATAACTGCATTGTTTCGCCCGCAGTGTGGCAGGTTGCGCCATCTTGTTGAAAGAATATGTCCCTCGAGTGCATGCCGTTTATGCCATTTATCGGATATTGTCTTCCACACATAACCTCCATGTTTGTACCTTATATTAAAATTAAAAAATGGATGCCTTTCAAACAAATAATACGTTTCATTCATAGACTACAATGTCAGGTCATTTTGAGACACTCTACTTTTATCGTTTAAAGAAAAAAATCATCGATTTTGTATCGTTGTAAATGTATATCCCGCATTAAGCCCGCGCGCCCCAGGCCCAGTATCGGGTCCGGCAGGAAGCTACGAATCATCCATTGCGGGTTCGTCCTCCCGTTGGACAACTGGTCCCTCTCTGTGACTCGGGTGATCAAAGGGAAGCGAGATACTTAGCGGCGCGTAGTTATGGAGTCATCTCTCGGAGAAATGAAGGACGTGGTTGAGCGACGTTGGGAGAGAGAGAGAAGAAGAAGAAGAAGAAGTGGCAAGCTCATCGATGTTGAAGGGTCGAGGGAGGAAAACGTGCGTGGACGTATGCGCGCATGTTAGTCGAAAAATGGGATTGGGGCGTGATAGTGAGGAAGAGATGGTCGGCAGAGTGTACAGAGAGAGCGAGAGAGAGAGAGAGAGAGAGAGAGAGAGAGAGAGAGAGAGAGAGAG
>OX101794.1:20910392-20962892 GCA_944452715.1 Ophion slaviceki
GCCCGGATACTTATACTTCAAAAAAATGCAATAAAAAAAATCGATTTTCTCAAAATCGCAAGTGGGGGTAATCGCTTAAGGGCGAGGAAATAATTTGTAGTGTGGGCGAGAAAGTAAGTTGCTGATTTTCATGATTTTCTTTTAAGGGGTCTTCTCACTTTAGACGATAAAAAAGGCTATTTTTTTTATAGATTTATATTATAGATATAGGTTTGAAAGTTGTTAGATTTAATAAATATACTTTCGAAATATGTAAAAAAATGTTTTTATGTATTTATGTAACTCAAACAAACTTAATTTAACTTCAACCGCATATTTTTATAACTATACCTACAGCGCATATCAAGGATTTTTGAAAATTTTTGACATTTACAATTTTTTTTGCCAAAATCGGTGAAAAAACACGTTTTTTTGTTTTTTTTTTTCGAAAAATGTCCGCCATTTTGTTATTTCGAAAATTTCCGCCATTTTGTCATTTCAAACAATGTCTGCCATTTTGTTATTTCGAAAAATCACTGCCATTTTGTTATTTAAAAAAATGTTCGCCATTTTGTTATTTTTGCATATATCAAAAATCGTATGATACGCGCCATAGCCATTACCATACTGAATCTAAAACCGTATGATTTTTTTGTTTTGGATGATCCATCTCCGAGATTTCATCAACAGCGCAGTCCTACAATTTCTTAGGACATTTTTTTAACCACCATTTTTGTCTGTAAATAGTGACTTAAATAAGTAAATAATTTTGTTAAATGTATTTCGAAAGTGTATTTATTAAGTGTAACAACTTTTATATCAATATCTATAATATAAACCTATCAAAAGAATGCATGAAAATAGCCTTTTTAGCGTCTAAAGTGAGAAGACCCCTTAAAGAAGAGATTTCTTCATCATTTTTTAGACTTAGGGTATGTTTTGTTACTACTTTTGGCTGTTACATGGTATTTTTATTACTTTCTCTTCAAATTTTACTGAATTTTGTCTTAAAAATTGCGGAGGTATGGCGCGGTCTTATAAACTGCGTTTTCAAAACTGGCGTGACGCATAGCTGAAAAAGTAATCGACCGCTTCTGATGAAATTTAGTGTAAATCATTTTAACCTTATTGTCTGAATCATGACCGTAAATGTTTTGGAGAATGCGAAAAAAGGTATTTGTTTATTGCAAAATGTAGCAATTTTTTCGAAAATTTAATCTTTTTGTTTTAAGGCGTACCATTTAATCAATTTTCAACATTTCACACTTTTTCTTGGTTCATAATCTGCGTATGAGAGTGTTAATTTTTTTTCTCAGAGTAATCTGACAACATCCGCCGCAACCGGTTTAGAATACCGTGCCATAGATCCGCCAGTTTTAAAGATTAATTTTTAAAAACCTTCTAACAGCCGAGTAGCAATAAAACATACAGCGAGTTAAAAAAATGGTGGAGAAATCTTTCCTTTGAAAAAAATCATGAAAATCGGCCATTTTTTCTCGCCAAAGGTATCTCCCCCCTTAAGGCGGAGTAGAAGATGTACCACGTGACAAATGAGTGCGAGAGAGATGGCTGAAATTTTCGAACGGAGATTTCTCAGAGATGAATAATATTTGAGGCAATGGAAAATCATGAAGCTCTGCGTCAGGGAATTCTCCAGAGCCTACTGCTTTGTTTTTCCTAAACAATTTAACCATCTATGAGAAAATTGGGTTAGAAAGTTTGGGAGGTTATGTTGACCTTGTACATGCCCTTAACGGCAGCGATTAGTCTGCGAGAAGAAGAGTCATTCTGAAGCAAGAGCGTGACGCTGTGAATTCGGGACTACTGATTCATTAGTTACGCTGAGTCGTTGTGTGAAAACGACAGCCCGAAAACGCAGTGAAATTCACACGATTATAAGTAATTCGTACATTTATAGTCGATCTTGAAATTGTATCTATAAATTTGCTATCTTTGACGAATTACTCCTTAGTCGTGCCCCGAAAAAGAGGAACTTTCGTGAATTTCTTCTGGGAAAACGTGAGCAGGTTTGCAACATATTTTTGTTTACATCAAGGCGTTACCCCCACTTGTAGCGCAAAAAAGGCCTTTTTCATGAATTTTTTTAAAGGAAACTACAAAACTTTTTTAATCGATCAATATACCATCTTAAAAAACACATCTTGAAGAACTTTCAGTAATTTTTTTATTGAAAAATATTACATTGTTTAGTGGCAAATGGCCGTCAATGAAATAATGTTTTTACATACACGGTTCGCGGTGACCAACATTACGGCGAAGTGGATCATCTGAAAAAAAAATGCGGATGGATTTAGTCAAATATAAGTATAAACTAGTTTTTAATCGAAGGATTTTAAAAAATATTCATTTTTCACAAAATGGCGGACAGTCAAAGTTAATGGTTCGATTTTAACGAAAAAAAAAACGGCCGTTTTTTGGCTATAAAACGGCCATTTTTTTCGAAAAAAAAATCGAACGATCAAAGACTACATTTTTATGTATTAAATAAGCCTGCAAAATTTCAAGAAGATCGGTTCATTAGTGTTCGAGTAATCTTGGTCACCGACTTCAGAAATGCCATTTTGAGAAAAACGCGTTTAAAGTTTCAATTTCAGTTTACACGAAGAAAATATTTTTGTTTGTAAACTTACATAGTCATCTATTCCGGGCCCATACAGAAGTATGGGCCCGGATACTTATACTTCAAAAGAATGCAATAAAAAAAAATCGATTTTATCAAAATCGCAAGTGGGGGTAACCCCACTAGGCTTTTGAGATTTTTTTTAATTTTTAGAATGAAAAATATTTATGAAGATGATAGAGGTGGCCAATGCTGCTAGGGCACAAAGCAACCGGAATGAAAAAAAAACGCGTTTAGGTTCGCATGGAATAATTTTTTGCACACATTGCCAAAAAATGTCATGAACTTTTAAACGCGTTTTTCTCCAAACTGTATTTTGCAAATTGGCCTCTATGGTATCTCAAAAACGATTGAACGGATTTTGCTCAAATTTTAATGGTATAGTCAGTACATCTATAGTTCTCATCCGAACTAGAATATTTCTGATATCTGCCAAGGTCATTTTAAGCTGAAAAAGTCGAAAAAAAATTACAAAAGTTGGAACTTAACTTTTAAAACCGTGCCAATAATTCAATTTTCGATATATTTACTTTATTCTCGTAATAGGTAATAGCCTCAGCTCTACAAATTGAAATGCCGTTTGATTTTTTTTATTTCACATGAGCGAAACCTCCGGAATCATGGCAGCCGTCAACCAACTTTTTTTTACACATAAGTGTCTTCCGAACGGTGTAAAGTCGATTCAACTCGTTATTTTTGTTTAATAAAATTCGTTGCTACCGTAAAAGTGTTAATAAATGTGTGGTAAAAATTGAAAGATAGTGCGTTTTAATGGTTCATAAAAAAAATCCCAAAACAGCGACAAAATATAGCTGTCACATGGGATGACCCCCATAAGGGGCTATACCAGTGTGACACTTTAAAAAATTGTATTTTTTTGCCTTTTTCAACAGTTTATACTTTCAAGAATATCCTGTAAAAAATTCAGGGCCATATCTCTAATAATTTTATCTTGCAAAAATCGATAGTTAAATCTTCAAACGCGTTTTTCTCGAACTAAGATTTTTCAAATTTGCTGACATTGTAACTCAAAGAGCAATTATCCTATTGACTTGAAATTTGAACTGAGTACTCTTGAATATATTTACTCTATAATGACGTAGGATATTTCTGATTGGACGAAAAATGACGATTTGGCATTGAAAAAAACGACCATTTTATAGGCAAGAAAACAGACTTTTTTTCATAACTACGTCATTTTGTTAGATTTTGATATTTTTCGAAAATCCTACGTCATTGTACAGGAAATACCTTCCAGTTTAACGACATTTTTTCTTTTTTCGGTTTCAGCTACTCAATCGGCCGGAATCATGTCAGCAGTGGAGGAACTTTTTTTTGGCGCCTCCGAAGGCAGCGCATAAGTCGCTTGGATCTCAATATTTTTTTATGAAAAAATTATGTAATATAGGTCAAACATAGCCAAATATATTCTTAATTTTCCGAAATATTTAATTGAGTACTTTTCTTCCAACAAATTCCCGAAAATCACCCAAATTTTCAGCGTTCACACTGGTATAGCCCCTTAAGAATGCAAAGCCCAAAATTGAGAGATTTTACGCACATGTCATGTATACGTCATATTATTATTCGTTCTCCACTGAAGCATGGAACATTGAACATTTTCACAGTGGGACTCTCTCCCGACTAGCCGAGCATGTCCCATAACTAGCTTACCCGAAAGATGGAGCAGTCATCAAAAATTATGCTGCGTACGTTTCACAACGTAAACTAATATCCAACAATAATTTCAAAAAATTAGATTATCCCTCCAATAATTGAGCTTTAATTCTTTAATATTACAGTTGAGTTTTAACCCAACGAGCTAAGCCTCCTCTGATGCTTGGTCCGACGCGCACTTGACCGCTTTTTACCGAGCAAACTTCTCCGGCCTACTCTTCGTAGCCCCTTTCACCCGTAGGAAGCTTCCAAAGAACCAATCTGAAACGCCTGGTCACCGCTCATTCACATTTTTACCCTCGCATCCGTGGGATATTCTTTTCTGACTCGTATGTTCTCTATCATTTTCACGTCAACGTACTTGTGGACGCCCGCGCGGGTCTCTCCTCGGTCCCCTCCCATTGTCCGTACTCGTCGCAACGTTTCATCTTCATATGTAACGTCTTGACATTGATTCTCCGTGTGAAAAAGGGCTTGAAAAGATTTTTTTTCCGGTGACGTCTTCGTGCAGAGTATAAATATGTGAAGATAATCCGTTCGCTAAACCCTCGTCTCTTCCTCCCTCTTTTCAATCTACCTCTCGTTCGTCCTACTCTGATCTGCTTTCGTCATATAATAAATATAAATATATATATATATATATATACAGGGTCACCTATTAAAATGAAATACAAATCTAAATATCTCGCATCACTACCAAATATTTGGTAGTAATCCGAAATATTTAGATTTGTATCATTGATACTGACCTTGAATGACCTTGAACAACTTTGACGTCCTGATGATTTTTATGCGGCTTGAGATGCTTCACAAGATGGTTGAAAAAAAATGTACCATACCATTTAAAAAAGTGGCGGTGACATTCACTGTGCGTCAGCGCCTCCACCGAAATAAAAAAAATTGGTCGCGTTTGATGACCCCCTTCACACCGTACAACTTTTGTCTGGAACCCTTTTTGTGACGTCGATAATTACCGAGTTATTTCAGATGGCAGAGATAAAAGGGACACCCTGTATACTGATTGAATTCTGGCTCTAACATTTAAACCTTGGAGAACGATTTCATACATATATAGGTGTATATTAGACTGGCCTAAAAAAAAATCAATTGAAATTTTTGTTGAAAATGTTGAGTATGACAAAAAATTAGTGCTGACCAAATTTTAGCCCTTTATATCAATATTTAGAGGTTCCTCATCGCGATTTACTATTACCCATTCATTTAAGGGGTTACCCCCACTTGCGATTTTGAAAAAATCGATTTTTTTTATAGCATTTTTTTGAAGTATAAGTATCCGGGCCCATACCTCTGTATGGGCCCGGAATAGATGACTCTATGTAAGATTACAAAAAAAATATTTTCTTCGTGTAAACTGAAATTGAAACTTTAAACGCGTTTTTCTCTAAATGGCATTTCTGAAGTCGGTGACCAAGATTACTCGAACACTAATGAACCGATCTTCTTAAAATTTTGCAGGCTTATTTAATACATAAAAATGTAGTCTTTAATCGTTCGATTTTTTTTCGAAAAAAAAATGGCCGTTTTATAGCCAAAAACGGCCTTTTTCGTTAAAATCGAACCATTAACTTTGACTGTCCGCCATTTTGTGAAAAATGAATATTTTTTAAAATCCTTCGATTAAAGACTAGTTTATACTTATATTTGACTAAATGCAGCCGCATTTTTTTTCAGATGATCCACTTCGCCGCAATGTTGGTCACCGCAAACCGTGTATATAAAAACATTATTTCATTGACGGCCATTTGCCACTAAACAATGTAATATTTTTCAATAAAAAAATTACTGAAAGTTCTTCAAAATGTGTTCTTTAAGATGGTATATTGATCGATTAAAAAAGTTTTGTAGTTTTCTTTTAAAAAATTCATGAAAAAGGCCTTTTTTGCGCTACAAGTGGGGGTAACGCCTTAAGGGCAGATATACACCTAGATGGTCGAGGTCGAGGATTTAGAAGCTATGAACATTCCGTCGACCGTAGAAGACCTACACTATGGGCCTGGTATCGATGATTCCATGCAAGTTGACAAATTTCATGATTTATTCATTCCCAAATTTTCAAACGCGTTTTTCTCAAAACCACGTTTTTCAAATAGGTACCCAAAATTTTTCGAAAACCAATGAACCGATTGCCTTGAGGTTTTTCGTGGTTATTCTATACACCATTATCTAGTACTTGTCATAGGATTTTTTTTCCGTTACTTAGTTTTTGTTTTATAGGCATGATAACTAATTTTTGGCCCAAAAATCACTATTTACGTTCAAACGTCCGCCATTTTGTCATAAATCGATATTTTCAAAATCGGCTATGACAAGTACTAGATTATAGTATCTAATTTAATAATCTGTTTGGATTCTTTTTCAGATGATTTTTGAAGAAACGCCAGTAGGTACCGTATACGCAGATTTTTTTACGACGCTCCGAGGATCATACAATATCCTTGTATATTTTTAATAATTTTAAATAAAGAAAATTAAACATATTTTTGAATATATATACTTTTAGATAATTAAAACCCCAATCCGAAATTTCAGATAGTTTTCCTTGAAAAAATTCACAAGAATGATCTTTTTCCGGCTGCTAGGTTCTCCCCTTGACATGGGAAAAGTTTTGTTCGCCGCTTCTCAGCTTTATAACTCGCTTACAGGTAAACACACTGAACTGTCCAAATCATTGTTTTATAGGAAATTTAACTCTCTGCAAATAAAGTTCTTAGCTTTCACACGATAAATTCACTCAACTCTCAATTGCAATCCAAACACTCCCAAAAACAATCAACTCCCAATTGCTTTTAAAAACTGTTGCGGGAAAATTGCATGCACAAACTAAACTGCACAACTAAATGCACAAACTTCTCGAAAACTAAGGAAGGTCGTAGAATATGCATGGGGGTGATTTGTATTGATACGAGGCATCTAGAATTTTTTACGTCACTTTTCGGGCCACCGTGTATACAGTCGATAGATCAGAAACATTCGACCTCATTACGAGGGTCCGCCAGGTTAGCGCATAGTGGCTACGGAGCGGAGCAATTTCTCATCCAGCATTGTGCATACAGTTCGCGCGAAGACGATGTTTCTCCATGCTCGCTAGTGGCTTGTAACAAGAGTACATCGATGACGGCCACTTTCAATTGTATTCGAAAGCCGTACGCTATACATTGCGCAACGTATTTCCCGTGTCAAGCAGCGTTGGCCCGGGCCAATACTCGAATGGGTGACCGCTGAGCCAGGCTTGCGCGCCGAGCAGGGACAGCAGCTCTGTCGAGATTCGGATGATGAACGCAACTGGAACTCAATAAAAGTCAGCTATATTGCAGTGTTGGGCGTTAATCAATTAAGGTAGTTCCTCTGCGAAAATCTCAACCAAAAGTTTACATACCATGTTCGTGTTTAAAAGATTGATAATTGGTTTAATTAGTAATAAATAAAATTAAAAACTACGCAATATTGACTCGGTACTAGTAGATAATACGATGGATATCATTTATTGCCGTAAAATATATTTTATATTGTGTTTTTGATCTACCATTGCCAGTAAACTTTTTGGCAGGACTGTCGAGGCTTTGCTCCAATTGTTTTTTTTCCAGGCTTTGCCAGGCTTTGCACCAAAATTGTGAGGGCTTTTCATGGTTATATCTTGCAAACTAGATGGTGAATCATTCTCATTTTTTTCTTCACATTATTCGTGATATCTTACTCTAGCATATCCTCGTTTTTTATCAATTTTTTTATTTTAGTTTTGACGGTAAAATTAATGATGCTCTGTTTGCCGATCATAACGCATTTGTTACGTGTAAACCAAGCCAACTTTAAGTGTAAATATCTCAGGTTTGGGTGGTCAAACTTATTCAAATTGCACAGATGTTTGGATAATGTGTTAAAGAACATATATGTCAAATTTCAACCGTTTCTTAATTCAACTCTTCTGTGGAGGTACTACCTTAAATGTCCAATCGGATAATTAATTGCCTGAAAAAACAATTGCATTTATTTTAATTTCAATTAACACTTATTGCAATTCCACTCTTCATCGCATGTTGCGATTAATTCATTTGGATTAATCCATGTTAATTGCAACTCGCAATCAAAACAATTGCAATTGCCTTTTCCAATTGTTCCAAGAACCATTAAAACTATCAATGAACATGTTTAACTTTGCAAATATAAGATAAAAGAGATTTAGATATTATTATTGATGATTTTATGTATGATTGATGATTTATATGAGTATTTTGTTTGCTACTCATATACGTACTTCAATAACTTACACATTTGTTTTGACGCCACTCCACGCCCTATACAATAATCAATTTTAAATGTTAGTTTTGCATCAAATACATTGAAAAAAATTGAAAATGGATTAGTTTCTAGTTGTGGAAAGTCACGATAAGCAATTGGTTAATTGTTTATTGCTACTACAGCAATTAACAATCGTGTAGTGAGTTAATCGCGAGTCAATCTTGAGTTAATCGTGAATTAATAGTGAGTTAATCGCGAGTCAATCATCAGTCAATCATGAGTCAATCGTGAGTTAATCGTGAGTTAATAGTGAGTTAATCGCGAGTCAATCGTGAGTTAATCGTGAGTTAATCTTGAGTCAACCCTGAGTCAATCGTGAGTTAATCGTGAGTTAAATGTGAGTTTTCACAATTATTACAATCAATTAATTGTTAATTATTATAGTCATGATTTACAATTAATTAATTGCTAATCTTTAGTTACCCTAGCAATTAAATTTTGCCCAACACTGCTATATTGACACAGATTTTCCACTATTTCCCTGTGCCCGCCTGGGCCAACGCCATACACTAGTGCGCCAAGTATTCCGTCGCTTTTGGTCTTTCCGCTAATTGGAAGACGTCTGTGCGTCGTTAGGAAAATCTCTGGCCTGCTGGTCAAAGGCCTACTAAATTTGTAACACAGTTCGAGGGCGTGGATTGAAGTCGGGCCATGCGGAGAGAGAAAGAGAGACAGAGAGAGGGAAGGAGAGGGAGAAAGAGAGAGAGGGAGGAAAAAAGACGGCCATTTTTAGGGAGGTACGTAAATGTACCACGCTTACCGGCGGAATGATTGACGGTGCGGAGGAAGAAGGGCCCTTTGCTTCAAGGAAAGATCTCGATAAGAAAGGAAGAAACGGCCAACCACGAGAAGTAGCTTCATCGTATAGTATGCGCGACGTATATATATATATATATATATATATATATATATATATATATATGTATGTATGTATGTATGTATGTATGCATGTATGTATGTATATAATATGTGTAAGCCCAAGAGGAGAGTCTCGGTTCGTGCACCTTGCGTCTTTCTCGCTCCTCATCCGCGGCCGCTTCGTTCACTTCCGCTCTGGTACCCATTTCTCTGACGTCAAGATTGCACCGCGATACGAATTTTCACTGTGTACTGTTATATTCCCACTGTAAAACACGCACACGTCTCCGTGTACACACGGGGCTTTGAGAAGACACGAATAACAACAACAACAAAAAAGCAAGAAAATAAAGTATACGGACATTACGATAATCCCCGCTTCTATCTCGTTGTAGCTGATTACTGGTGACAAATCCGCTTGCGGAATCTGCATCGATGCAATGATCGCCCCTTTGGGGAGAATCGGCAGGGTGACGGGACAATATCATTTCAGTATGCCTTCAATAATCTTCTGATGTGGCATTGATGGACACGTATCAGCAGTTTACATGTATAGGGGCAAACCCAAGCATACCCAATGTCTTCGAAATGACTTTCAGATTGATGTAAGCATGAGCATGTAAAGGTCGTTCTAAGGACCGTCTGCAAAATGGCTTGATGTGCTGATAGCCAACGTTGGATGGATATGCAGTGGGTTTAAGATGACCGTTACCCAGATATTTACGCAGACAGATAGTAAAATCGAACTGGATATTGAGGAAGTTGGAGCGTTAGCCACAATCCGAGATTAAAATGAAATTATATGTTATTGCCTGGACTACGCTGAGTATTTACGATTTTTTTGAATTTTTTTCACCACGAAACACCAGAGATAAAAAGTAGTTTGATGTATGTAATTTTACGTGCGGTTGGATGGGCAAGAGGTTCACGCTACGAATGAAGTCAATTTTGTGGCTATTTAGCACCAAGGTAGACTATTTTTAAGAACGGAATAACGCAAACTAAACCATTGTCAACATTGAGAAGAAAAACCCATCTTACCCATCGTAAACTATATATGTTCAATATTGAACCATCAAGGTTTAATAAAAGATTACAAATGTTGGCTGGCGAATGAAGAGCATTGCTGCCAACCTCAATTTCCGCGAAGTTGCCGTATTTCGGCAACGCTTAGTATTAATTAAGGCGCTCCTCTAGTTTCTCGGGTCGAAAAAATCGATTTTTTTTCATAAATCACATCTACAACATGTGTAGAAAATGTGTGCCAAAAGATTTTTCAATATTCGAAGTGATTCACAAGTTACGGCCCTGGAACGGAGCAGGTATACGGAGCAGGTATACTTTCAAACGCGTTTTTCTCGAAACACCATTTTTCGAAACGGTGACCACGATATTTTAGAAATTACTGCACCGATCTTGTTCAAATTTATACAGCATCTTTAATATGTTATAAGCCAGCGATTGAACTAGGATTATTATGATTGCTTCGATAGTTTTTTTTTGTACGAGCGAAAAGCTTAAGAAAAAATGAGTAAAAAATAGAATGTAATTTTCAAAAGTGTATAAAAAAGTCAATTTTTGTAATTTAGAATTCACTCTAGTTCAATCGCTAGTATTAAATATGAAGATTAAAATGCCGTTTCGTTTTTTGATTTCAGATAAGCAGAACAGCCGCAATCTTGGTCACCGTCAAGCACCTCTTTTACTTGATCTCTTCCTGTCGGCCACTATAACTTTTATTCTATTATATATTTTGACTTCAAAGAATTTGTAAAGCTTATTTAAAGGTTAATAAAGATTATGCAAAAACAATGAGATTGATTATTTCGATGCTTTGCCCGTAAAAAATTATTGAAAAAGCCGTAAAAAAACAGCCGAGAAACTAGAGGACCGCGTTAATGGTGATGATAAATAATCTTGTGACATTAATATAAATTGGCATAATTATAAGTGACTTGAAATTTCATTCCGAGTTGTTTAAAGCATTCACTGACGCAGTTGTTTCATAATAATCATCGATAATGTTTTACTTTTTCGTTTGACAAGGTGGTAGTAACACAAAAGTTTTTCTCATTCACATAATAAAAATATTAAAATGCATAAATTTGCCCTATAATTATAAATTTTATGAAAACTTAGCATCTGCAGAATAAATCTATAAGAAATCTATAATTAAATAAATCCATAAACAAATCTATAAATAAACCTTTGCATTTTTTTTATGTTCGTTGAAAAAAAAATGCATAAACCGTCATTTGACTCAACTGGACTGTATCAATCGCCTTAAAATCAAGGCTCGCGGTTTCTTTATTCACGTCGTAGTCAGCCATACGCAGCCACCATTCTCTTGGGGACGTCGGTCGCCATTCGACCACTCCTTCAAACTTGCTTAGTTGAACATAACCGTTTCCAAAGTGACTTGCATCTTCCAGATAGTGCCTGAACGCACTTTCTCTGAATAGGGCAACGCAATTGGAGGAGCGTTTCGGGGATTTGAAAAAAAAAGAAGAGAGTGAGTCGGTACAACCACTTGTTGGAATTGGTTGTGAATAAGCTGCAGCGTAATTCGTTGATTATTGTGCGCAGTGTATCGCTGCGTTCGTATCGGTGACTTTCTCGGATACTCGCGTCCTTGCATACTTCGATCAACTGAAGTTACGAGGTGTAAGGTGATTCAGCGAGTTTCGTTACGGTGGTTGGGCTTAGCTAGGGAGATAGATTTCATGTTGGGGCGAATTCAAAGAAGCCGTTGTGATAAGTTTGCTGATGCAATTACGGATTCGAGTGTGCAACTGTCGGAACAGTAGAGTTGCTGTGTACATCTAACCTTAGAGTTAGGGATTCTTCTTATTCTTTTTTCTTTCTTTCAATAGCTATCAGGCATCCAATTGCCAAGACTGTAGAGTTGCTTTGTACACTTAACCTTCAACAGTTGGGTACCAGTCTTCTTCTGCTGCTCTTTCATTCAATGGCTATCGCACGTTCAAGAGCCAGGCCAGTAGAGTTACTTTGTACATCTGATCTACAATAGTTAGGGACTTTTATTCTTCTTCTTCTCTTCCTTTCAATGGCTTTGTACACCTAACCTACAAATGTTGCGTACTCTTCTCCTTCTTCTGATCTTCCGTTCAATGGCTATCGGACGTCCAACTGCTGGGACAGTGGAGTTGTTTTGTACACCTAACGTATAACAGCTAGGTACTGTTCTTCTTCTTCTGCCCTCCCGTTCAACGGCTATCCGGTGCCCAACTGCAGGAACAGTGGAGTTGCTTTGTACACCTAACCTACAAAAGTTAGGGACTCTTCTTCTTCTTCTCTGCCTTTTAATGACTTTGTACACCTAATCTACAAATGTGGCGTACTCTCCTCCTTCTTCTGCTCTTCCCTTTAATGGCTATCGGGCGTCCAACTGCCAACACAATGGCGTTGCTTTGTACACCTAATCTATAACAGTTGGGACTCTTCTTCTTCCCTTTTGTTCAATGGCTATCGGGCGTCTGACCGCCGTGACAGTGGACTTGCTGTGTACATCTAACCTACAAAAGTTAGGGACTCTTTTTCTCTTCCTTTCAATGACTATCAGGTATCCAACTGCCGGGACAGTGGAGTTGCTTTGGCCACTTAACCTACAAATGTTGGGGACTCTTCTTCAGTGGAGTTGCTTTGTACACCCAGCCTACAAAAGTTGGGGGTCTCTTCTTCTTCTGCTCATCTTTTCAATGGCTGTTGCCATCTAACGACGACATTCCCCAAACCTAAGTACTCCAACCCGAACAAATCCTCTACGGAATCATGACAATGGGGGTTTTGTTTGTGGAACTCGTACCGCACATGTGACCATATGCTAACTGCCATTTTGCTGTCCGGATACAATCCGTTTTATTTCCAAGTCAATGTATACGCTACTCGGACGTCTGGATTTGAAGTTACACACGTTTTACCACGATAAATTGACTATACAGGAAAAAGGGAAGCCGGTAAATGATATCACCGCGAGAACTGAATCTCAGTAGGCGAGCAGAGCGTTTCGCCCGCATCCCACGAGTGTTGTATAGGCAAAAGAAGAACAATTCAACCCGGTTCGCGAATCCGCACTCTCGCGAGGAAGTGAAGCTACCGGTGACTGTCGTCGAACATCCAACACGTGAGCTCGCGTTATTCATCAGCTGTGCCCTCTTCGCATCACGCTACCGGTCGCTTCCGGTCGCTTCCGGTATACGAAGGGCGCGCACGCTCCTGAATTGTCGCTACAAAAGTGACAAGCACCCTCAAATTACACTGCGTACGCATATCTCCGCCCATATCTTTTGGCATACCTAATGTCTTCAGGCGCATTAGACAGTGGATTATTCTCGAGTTTGAACTTGCGGGCTTAATTCAGTCGCCGATAATGCCAACGCTTGTGCAAGTATAATTAATACCTTGGAGTTGCTACTTCGCTGTATACATAAATTAGCTTTTGCCCACGACTTCACTAGAATATACCGGAAAAAGAAAATAACATTTCGGGCTGACTAAATCCGTCATTTGGGGGGTGTCCACGAATTACTGACTGAAAAAATTGAATTATTTATTAGTTATTATTAAGAATGATTTATTCATCTCAATACTTTGTGAGCCTTCTGCGAACGAACAACTCCATTGATCCAAGTGATTCTTTTTCGCTACGTACATGTCGAAAATGTGGTTCACCGGTATGTCAGGACTAATTGTAAGTGGTAGGATCATGTCGACTTAAGGCAGTATTGTTGTCTAGAAATTTGAAAGAGTCTTTTTTTTTAATTCTATTTGATTATTCTAGAGACCTTTTTGAATACGTTTGTGAAAACGGCTAAATGGTACTCATAAACTAGATTCATACAACACTAGGAGCCAGTTGGGGGTGTTTTCCGCGTACCGTTATAAATAAACGTGCTCAAGTACATGATAATTTATTTGTTTAATTTCAAATATAATTTGTTCATATTGGTGAAATATCGATAAACATGTGTAAAAAAAATCAGAAAGAAAACATGTCGAATTTAAAGTTCATTCCATCCTAAAAATCACCTCCAAAAAGCGCTTTAGACAACAATACTGCCTAAAGGAGTACATCCAAAAGTATTTATGAAAAACTCATCCTCTATATGTAAAAAAATTCTCCCTCTACAGTTGAAAACTTATTTTCCATGTATTCTAATACATTCTCATGATCACGTCACCAAAACCGCCAAATTTTGTCAGCCAGACGGACGGCCATAATTTCCAAAAACGGTAGATATCTTCTCAGCATCGTATTCCAACCCTGTGAGCTTAATTGGCGCCTAAAAAACAAATGCACAGACTAAAAATTTTATAACAAAAATTCTGAGATGATAAGATATAGGTGTGCGTATTTTCCAGCGTGTATCGTCGAGCACGTAAATTTGGCAAGGGTGTTTCCAACAAGTCAAGGCAACCCGCGGCGCTCAAACGAGAATGGAAGAAAGACTAAGGAGATAGCGGCAGTGAAATATAGTGAGACCGTGAAACGTGCGCGGTGCACTTACCAATTTGTCGCCAGAATCACGTGTTCTTGAGTTTATCACCGTTCCTCGTAGTACAGTCGCAAGAATGATTTTCCCTGTGCCAACAAGAACATCAACGACGTTCCTGCCAACTCGAAGATTCGGCACTCAATCTTCGAATTGATGGAGCGTCAACGATCGCGTTTCAATGTGATTGGGATTCAATGGGATACATCATCATACTAATGAAATAGGATACATCATCATCACAATGAAATGGGATACATTAGCATCGCAATGAAATGGGATGCATCAGCATCCCAATAAAATGGGATGCATCAGCATCCCAATGAAATGGGATGCATCATCATCCCAATGAAATAGGATGCTAACGCATTTCAATGAAATGGGATGTTAACGCTTCTCATCGCATCTTTTTCTGGGATGCTTGCAGGAGATAGCAGCAAATATAGTGACCGTGAAATGTGCGTGGTGCACTTATCAATTTGTCGCCAGGATCAATGATTTTCCTTGGACCAACAAGAACATCAACGACGTTCCTGCCAACCCGAACGTACGGCACTCAATCTTCGAATTGATGGAGCGTCAACGATCGCATTCCAATGTGATTGGGATTCAATAGGATACATCATCATCCCAATGAATGGGAAGCATCAGCATTCCAATGAAATGGGATGCATCATCATCCCAATGAAATGGGATGCATCATCATCCCAATGAAATGGGATGCATCATCATCCCAATGAAATGGGATGCATCAGCATTCCAATGAAATAGAATGCTAACGCATTTCAATGAAATGTGATGTTAAGGCTTCTCATCGCATCGTTTTCTGGGATGCTTGTAGGAGATAGCAGCAAATATAGTAAGAGCGTGAAACGTGCGCGGTGCACTTACCAATTTGTCGCCAGGATCAATGAATTCCCCTGGGCCAATAAGAACATCAACGACGTTACTGTCAGCTCAAAGGTTCGGCACTTAATCTTCGAATACATGGAGCGTCAACGATCGCATTCCAATGTCATTGGGATTCAATGGGATGCATCATCATCCCAATGAAATGGGATACATCGTCACCCCAATGAAATGGGATACATTAGCATCGCAATGAAATGGGATGCATCAGCATCCCAATGAAATAGGATGCATCAGCATCCCAATGAAATAGGATGCATCAGCATCCCAATGGAATGGGATGCATCAGCATCCCAATGAAATGGGATGCATGATCATACCAATGAAATGAGATGCATCATCATCCCAATGGAATGGGGTGCATCAGCATCCCGATGGAATGGGCTGCATCAACATCCCAAGGAAATGGGATGCATCAGCATCCCAATGAAATGGGATACAACATCATCCCAATGAAATGGGATACATCAGCATCGCAATGAAATGGGATGCATCAGCATCCCAATGAAATGGGATACATCATCATCCCAATGAAATGGGATACATCAGAATCGCAATGAAATGGGATGCATCAGCATCCCAATGAAATGGGAAACATCATCATCCCAATGAAATGGGATACATCAGAATCGCAATGAAATGGGATACATCAGAATCGCAATGAAATGGGATGCGTCAGCATCCCAATGAAATGGGATGCATCATCATCCCAATGAAATGGGATGCATCATCATCCCTATGAAATGGGGTGCATCAGCATCCCGATGGAATGGGATGCATCAACATCTCACGGAAACGGGATGCATCAGCATCCCAATGAAATAGGCTGTCAATGCATCTCGTTGCATCTTCTTCTGGGATGCTTGAGCATCCCAATGTAACGCGATCATTGACGCTCTTTTGGCAAATGAAAATTTCCCCAAGCCTTCACGCGACGAGAATGACACGAATATAACGAGGCCGAGCTTTTGTGCCGGACGCTGAAACGAGGACACGGCTATTCTGTGGCATTGATAAAAGAGGAAACAACGATACCAGAGGCAACGTCACTCGCCGGTGATGTCAGAAAAAGATGATAGGAAAGAAGATACCCTGTGGCCCGATCCTTATTGTCAGTCGGCGACACTTTGGTTCGCAACGCGGCTAGCCTTCCGGAGCCTCGCTTATAAATTTCCGTGGATATCACGTTCGAGGAACGTTGCAGATAGCGCTATTGGGAGCGTGCCCGAAACACAGTGATGAATGGCTAAGCGCGTGTATTGCCGTATACGTGCATTCTATCAGCGCCGTCTAGTCTGCGAATAAAGAACGTTTCAACGTCTCCCCCCCCCCCCCTTTGCTCCTCGACCCTTTACGTACACGCCGACACACGTACCGCGCACTGCCGGCAGGGGGGCAAAATACGTGACCAGTTGAAGATATACGAGCGCAACACTCGATACAAGCTCCAAATTTTTTCGCTCCATACTACATTGCAATCCCGGCAGCTGCATCGTCCTTCTCGTGTTCTACAACTTCTCGCTTAATTACTGGCGAGTTTTGGTGATCGTTCAATTCACTGTCAGCTTTTTCTCCACTGTTACTTAGTGCGAGGCGGTCACCCATCCAAGTATCCGCCCAAGGCGGTCACCAATCCAAGTATCTGCCCAAGATACCATCCAAGTATCAGGCTAAGACAGGTTGACGTTCAATGTTCGTTCAAATATTTTTTGGCGTCTCGGCCTCTTGGTAAGTGCGAACACTCGCTGCTGCATACTCCACTCGTACAAATATAATGAATTGTTATGGCAGAATGAAGTGTCGACAATTTCATGGGTAGTTCGAGCGAACAGTATGGAGAATAGTACGCAGAAGTGACTCTTGGCAGCTTTCGATTTATATGCCTCTTACTCGTACACTCATTGTCTACAACGCGGATCGTTAAGTCCCGCCCTTATCAGTCTATCTGGAGGGCTTGCCCTCCGTTTCGAACGTAATTCCGTTAACGGAGTTACGTTCGGAGTTGGACACTTCAAACTTTTTTTCCCGGCAAAAAATAAAAATGTACGCGGTCCCAGAAGAGCCAACAAGGCGGGCGTTTTTTTTCGAGGTCTATTTACACTGTGCGATATTATTCCTTCCTCTATCTGATTTAATTACTTTATTGAAGATAGGGATAGAGAAAAATTCGGCGGAATCAAGAACGAGCGAATGCTCACACGAACGTGTGCTGATAGCGGTTCTAAAAAAGACCTCACGACTCCCTCTCTCTCTCTCTCTCTCTCTCTCTCTCTCTCTCTCTCTGATAACGCGTTTATTGCTGGTTTCGTAGACTGAACCCTACGAAATGTCGAGAGCTTTTTACGCTCTTTATCTTCGTTGCATATATACATTTATAGATATTGGAGGAAAAGTAATTTTGAAGACATCACATAAGTATAATGGGTTTAAAGATACTTTCCCCATAGACATTAGGTGGTGGATATAAAACCTCCCAATTTTGAACAAAAAAAGATAGTTTTTCAGTAGAAAATCGACAAACTGGTTTATTTAAGGGGTTACCCCCACTTGCGATTTTGAAAAAATCGATTTTTTTTATTGCACTTTTTTGAAGTATTAGTATCCGGACCCATACTTCTGTATGGGCCCGGAATAGATGACTCTATGTAAGTTTACAAAAAAAAAATATTTTCTTCGTGTAAACTGAAATTGAAACTTTAAACGCGTTTTTCTCAAAATGGCATTTCTGAAGTCGGTGACCGAGATTACTCGAACACTAATGAACCGATCTTCTTGAAATTTTGCAGGCTTATTTAATACATAAAAATGTAGTCTTTAATCGTTCGATTTTTTTTCGAAACAAAATGGCCGTTTTATAGCCAAAAACGGCCGTTTTTTTCGTTAAAATCGAACCATTAACTTTGACTGTCCGCCATTTTGTGAAAAATGAATATTTTTTAAAATCCTTCGATTAAAGACTAGTTTATACTTATATTTGACTAAATCCATCCGCATTTTTTTTCAAATGATCCACTTCGCCGCAATGTTGGTCACCGCAAACCGTGTATATAAAAACATTATTTCATTGACGGCCATTTTCCACTAAACAATGTAATATTTTTCAATAAAAAAATTACTGAAAGTTCTTCAAGATGTGTTCTTTAAGATGGTATATTGATCGATTAAAAAAGTTTTGTAGTTTTCTTTAAAAAAATTCATGAAAAAGGCCTTTTTTGCGTTACAAGTGGGGGTAACCTGTTAAGGCCTTATATACGCGATTTCGCCGATTTTCGAAGGTACTTTTCTGCACGCAGTTAGAAAAAATGACGCATATATTGACAACATTTTTTTACAAATCATTTATGTACATGGTTAAGTATATGTAAAAAAAAATCAGAAATATTAACAAACGGCGGAGATATAACATAATAAAGCAATGTATTTTTTTTGCGCGCGCGCGCGTTGATGGTGAATGTTGTCGGCATCGATGTGGGTGTCTGACAAAAAATGAACATATTTATAATTGCATAATGAATGTATCTTCAGTGTGAACCAACAATATTATTGAAAAAAATTATTACTATAGAAATTCGAAACTTAAAATTGTTTTACTCAATTTTGTGTCGGTATTTTATTTTTTATATTTTTTGTGTAATTGGAATGTTTGTTTCTGAGGTTCAAACGAAAGGTGATGATACTAAGAATATGTTTTAAACATTTCAAAGCGATCTGAATCTTCGTGCAAGAGTTAGCACTTTCACAAGATTCAAAAAAGTAAATCGTGGAAAAACGGCTTTGAAGTTGGCGGTCGGGCGCGCCGCGCTGAATGTGTAATACGCTCTAAATGCTGTAACTTTAACAATTTTTGGAATTTTTCAATTCTGTAAACCAAACAAAAATAATTAAAAAATAAAAAATTTTGAATTTTTTGGCGTATATAAGGCTTTAAGGAGAGATATACACCTAGATGGTCGAGGTCGAGGATTTAGAAGCTATGAACATTCCGTCGACCGTAGAAGACCTACACTATGGGCCTGGTATCCATGATTCCATGTAAGTTGACAAATTTCATGATTTATTCATTCCCAAATTTTCAAACGCGTTTTTCTCAAAACCACGTTTTTCAAATCGGTACCCAAAATTTCTCGAAAACCAATGAGCCGATTGCCTTGAGGTTTTTTGTGGTTATTCTATACACCATTATCTAGTACTTGTCACAGAATTTTTTTTCCGTTACTTAGTTTTTGTTTTATAGGCAAAATAATAACTAATTTTTGGCCCAAAAATCACTATTTACGTTCAAACGTCCGCCATTTTGTCATAAATCGATATTTTCAAAATCGGCTATGACAAGTACTAGATTATAGTATCCAATTTAATAATCTTTTTGGTTTTTTTTTTCAGATGATTTTTGAAGAAACGCCAGTTGGTACCGTATCCGCAGATTTTTTTACGACGCTCCAAGGATCGTACAATATCCTTGTACATTTTTGATATTTTTAAATAAAGAAAATTAAACATATTTTTGAATGTATATACTTTTAGATAATTAAAACCCCAATCCGAAATTTCAAATAGTTTTCCTTGAAAAAATTCACAAAAATGACTTTTTTTCCGGCTTAAGTATTGCCCATTGGCACAATCAAGCTTGTCCCATCTTTCGACCAACAATCAGATTCCAGTCAGGAAGAATTCGAGTTCTGCAGAGGCAATCCAACGATGCAGCCATTTTTTGACGCTTTCGCACGAGGTGAAGTGCCAAGCCGTAAGCGTTGACTGCATCGACCGGAACGAATGGTAAACGGAGGATGTCTAGGGAATATGGAGAGTGGGGTAGGGTTTCCCAGTTCACTCCATGAAAGTACTTCTTACCGGGTTGGACAACATACGGCCTGGCGTTGTCGTCCTGCAAAATCAACTTGTAGCGACTCTCCCATTTCGTCCTTTTCCCGTGCAGAGTTCGCTTCAAACGCATCAGTCGCTGTCGATAGCGTTGGCCAGCGATGGTTTTCGGCTGTTTCAGCAGCTCGCAATACATGTCAGCCCTCTTTTGGGTTTGTTTTCTGCTTTCCCGCAGTCCCTGTTGTCCATGGAGAGACTTTGGAAGCGGCGAAAGCAACTCCATGCACGTTGAACTCGATGGAGCATGCTCGTCATGCTTTCTCCAGCAAAAACGATCGTTTTCCGCATTTTTTTTCTGTGGCCTAAGGCCTTAACCACATACACAATTAAAATAAGAAAGAAACGTAATAACTGCCATTTCCGGCTATACGTCAACCGACGAGTGCCCACATTGCACGCCGTTACTTTGTGCCGCATGCACATGAATCGGTTAATCGATGGAATTTCTCTTTCTTTTGAGAAAACCGTGCGTGGATAATGTGCATTTATTTCGTTTGCAATCAGATGCATTCCCATCATGCCTGACTCGTATACGAGTACGTGCGACAGGTAGGAATATCGAGTCGGGCCGTTGATAAGCCATAAAGTACTTTATGCGCTTTTACAACCCCTCTCTCTCTCTCACCCTCTCACCCTAATGCTTTTAGGATTTACCGCGGCGCGGTCGACAGCCACGATGTATCGTCACCGTTCACCCCTATTCCTCCATAGCCAGCGTATTTATTCCGATTAAATAACCATTCGCCCGATTTATCTTACTAGCCAACTTAAAAGGCAGCACGAGCCTCAAAACTTTTGCGATACACCATTGCATACACATACATATATATATATCTATATAAATATGTATGTATATCTGTTCTTATTCTTTGCGAGTAAAGTTCAAACTTTTTTGCAACGTTCTTCCATATGTACGGGCAGTGTTGCGAGGTTGAACGAGGTAGATCCCGAGTTAAGTTAATTGGATAAACGTAGCGCTACCGTACGAACGAAAGTTGATTATAAAAGTAGAGAGTCAAGTTTACTTTTTTCTCACATCCAGCTTGAATGAGAGAGAGAGAGAGAGATGAGAGAGAGAGAGAGAGAGAGAGAGAGAGAGAGAGAGAGAGAGAGAGAGAGAGAGAGAGAGAGAGAGAGAGAGAGAGAGAGAGAGAGAGAGAGAGAGAGAGGAGAGAGAGAGAGAGAGAGAGAGAGAGAGAGAGAGAGAGAGAGAGAGAGAGAGAGAGAGAGAGAGAGAGAGTGATGTTGAACTTCAAGGGAAGGAAAGGGAGAAGGCGAGTAACGCGCGACGGGCCTCGTTATCGAAAGGGTTATTCTGTAACTCGAGCTATTTCCACGAGGGCGACGGAACCAGAGGGAGATTGGCGTTATTATAAAAGCACCGGGTGAACCAGTGAGTATATGTGTACTGATATGTATGCATGTGTATGTATATATATATATATATGGAGAGAGAGAGAGGGGGGGGGCGGGGGGTATAACGGACACCGCGGTGAAAAGAAATATATCGTGATACGGGTCGACACAAGCACAAATGTCACGCGAGCATTCGGGCATGTGCTCGCTCACGTTATTTCTTCTTATTATGATTGCTCGAGTTTTATGGGACTGGGTGACGACAGTCAATTTAGGACGTGAGATTTTCAGAATTTATACCACCTTACGTACTTACTCGAAAAACCCCCGGTCCTTGTACGCCTGTTCTCAATTTGCAAGTTTCTCGGGGTATGAAACACTTCGTCTCCTTTTTTATTTGCACTATTCACCGAGGCCCAATTCGATTGCTGCATTGAACGCGTGTATCGTAATTAATGGGAACAGTGTTTTCGTATGTCCTTACGGGTCGCGTAATAACAAGTTTTATGTATATATATATTGGGGGGAGGGGGGATCTGTAAGGATATACCTGGTTAATGAACTACCACTCAATATATTATACGAGGAAATGAACTGAGTTTAGATTTAAAATGCAGAACTTATTTTATTGAATCGAAAATCCAATCCGTCGCGTGATATCGTACTCGGGATTACTATTGAAATTTTATTTACTATTAATTGTAAAATGATTTTTAAATATTTCTCATTAACTATAAATGATATAATTATTTCAGATTATATATATACATATATATTATTCTAAAATAGAGGGCTATATATATATATATATATACACATATATATTAAAATTGGCGTCATTTTATTTATGTTTTTGTTTAATATAACAATCAGTTTCACGGAAATAGCAACTTTTCTCCAAAAAATGAATTGGTAAAACCGTTACCTACTAAACTATTAATTTTTCAAAATTTATTTAATTCCATGTTTTTTTATAAAATGAAATGATCTACAAAAAAGGTTCTATGACATTTTGTGATAAGTCTGATAGTTGCACCGGAAACGTGAAAAAATCCCGAAATTTACTATAAATTCAACTTTTGAAATAGTAGATTTATTATAAAACGATAGGAGACCTTTTTAATAGAGCATTCAATTTCCTACAAAAATATGTCTCGGGCATTGTTGTACGGTTAACCGTTGGCGAGTTATAAAATTCAACAGTCACGAGCAAAGTTTTCTCCATGTTATTGGCATGGGAAATACAACATCGCGATGAGAAACCTCTAAATATTAATATTAAGTACCCATATTTTAATAGGCGTCTTATTTTATCTCACTGCAAGTACTGAAAAGGAGAATTTGAAAGAAAATGATTATCGATTTTTTCAATCACCCTATATACCCATGCATTAGAGTGGCCCAAATTTGAGCTCTATTTTTTCCTTTTTCTCATTATCCAAATTTTCATTAAAAAATCGATTTTTTTATCGTTATCTTCACCCCCGTGAATTTTACGCTTTGTAATTTTTAAATTAACCTCGCGATAGCTCCAGCCGGTCAATGAATATTTAGTGGTCACTCAAGACCTTCGAAATTTCCAATCATCGCCCATTTTTTTTCATTCATCTCAATCCTAAATTTCGCGCTTTGTAAAGTTTTCAAAACAATTAATCGTTTTTATTTAGAAACAGACTTTTCAAAGTTACCTCACACTACTAACCCAAGAATTATAATCTTTGTTCTCATAAAATAATTCTTTATAGCTCTTATCTGTAAACAAAATTATAAGTCCCCCATTTTATCGGGTTAGAAGTGTGAGGTGAATTTCAAAAATCCGTTTCTAAAGAAAAAAAAAGGATTAATTGTTTTGAAATTTTTACAAAGGGTTAAATTTATTAGTGAGAAGAGGAAAAAAAGTTCGCGACAATTGAAAATTTCGAAGCTCTTGAGCGACCACTAAATATTCATCGGCCGGCTAGAGCTTACACGACAATTTTTTTTTTCTTCAAAGAAGATAATTGGATAGTGAGAAAAAGGGAAAAAAATGAACTCAAATTTGGGCCACCCTACACACACACACACACACACACACACACACACACACACACACACACACACACACACACACACACACACACGCACACGCACACGCACACGCACACGCACACACACACACACACACACACACACACACACACACACACACACACACACACACACATACATACATACATACATACATACATACATACATACATACGCACACACACATATATGTGTGTGAGTGTGTATGTAAATATATATTCGGTTCTATTTTTTTTTCTATAAAATGAGCCCACGTCAGTTTAAAAATGCAGAATCTATTGGATTGAATGGAAGCTTCAATCCGTCGCTCGGTACCGTACTCGAAATTTTGCCCGTTGAAAAAAAATCGTTCGTCAAGTGTCCCGCAGCTTTTTCGAGTTGTCCATCACCGGTATGGCGTTTCCTGAAATATAAATACACGGGCGCGCGCCTATTTTTCCATACGTGCCTCCCCGTGAAAATGCCGAACGATCCTTTTTCTCTCGATGCCAAATGCGTATGTGCGCGTCGTGACTTTGGGACTTTCGGTGAGAAGAACAGGACGGCTGACAAAATACGAGAGCACGAATACGAGAATAGAATACGAAATACACTCGGACCCCTTTTGGGGCATAGAAAACGGGGAGCCCGGTTCGCCAGGTGTTTACCATCCACTAAATCCTCAGCGCTGTTGACTCGTTGGTTTAACGATTTTAAAGCCTCGCGATTCGTGATTCACTGCGGGAATTTTTATTCGCTTTCTATTATTCTCCCAAAGGATGAGATAATACGGCGTAGTCTGTGTACACGTGACCCGGGAAATTTTTGTTCGCATCGTTTGCCTTGAATTTTCACTTCCGGTTTGGTTATATCTTGTGCTGATTTTTTTGTCGAATTTGTTTTTTTATTTTCATTTTTTTGCAGTTTCTATTTTGGTTTTTGAATAACGGGATCTTTATTTTTTCAAAGGCGATTTTTTTAACCGTATGGTCGCTTTTTAACACCGAAATTCAATTTTCTTTAACTAGATACGATTTTTGAATTCAAACAACTTTTTTTCAATCGAAATGACAAAAAAATTGAACTTTCAATTCAGAAACGAAACTGCTGGCTTCACAAATGGAGAGGCGATTTATTGTTGAAATGGAAGCTTTGGGAAAACTGTCATTTAAGAAAATTTCGAAATACTATTTCACAAGATTCGAATGTAATTTAAAAAAATCAAACTACCATGGAAGAAGAGATTTCGATTTTTTCAATGATGGTTTCATTTTTTAAGAGGCTATACCAGTGTGAACGCTGAAAATTTGGGTGATTTTCGGGATTTTTTTTAAAGAAAAGTACTCAATTAAATGTTTCGAAAAATTAAGAATAAATTTGGCTATATTTGACCTATATTACATAATTTTTTCATAGAAAAATATTGAGATCCAAGCGACTTATGCGCTGCCTTCGGAGGCGCCAAAAAAAAAGTTCCTCCACTGCTGACATGATTCCAGCCGACTGAGTAGCTGAAATCGAAAAATGAAAAAATGTTAAACTGGAAGGTATTTCCTGTACAATGACGTAGGATTTTCGGAAAATATCAAAATCTAACAAAATGGCGTAGTTATGAAAAAAGTATGTTTTCTTCGCTATAAAATGATCGTTTTTTTCAATGCCAAATCGTCAATTTTCATCCAATCAAAAATATCCTGGGTCATTGTAGAGTAAATATATTCAAGAGTACTCAGTTCAAATTTCAAGTCAATCGAATAATTGCTCTTTGAGTTACAATGTCAGCAAATTTGGAAAATCTCATTTCGAGAAAAACGCATTTAATGGTTCAACTATCGATTTTTGCAAGATAAAATGATATGAGATACGGCCTTGAAATTTTTACAGGATATTCTTAAAAGTATAAACTGTCGAAAAAGGCAAAAAAAATCGATTTTTATAAAGTGTCACACTGGTTTAGCCTTAATGACGTTTTCCCGAAAACTGGCTTTTTGATTTATAAAGATGGCAGTTTCGTTCTTGAAGTGAAAGTTTAATTATTTCCTATCATTTTGATTGAAAAAAAGGTATTTTATTTTTAAAATTGCACATAATTTGAAAAAATAGCCTTTCACTTTACGAAATTCTGAACCAGTATGTGGTTCAGAAATTCATTTAAGAAAGTTCCGATTGGGAGTCTCAACAGATTCGCCGAGACATTTCCTGATTTATTATTCCACTAAATCGTGTGAAAAAGAAAGTACTCAACTATTAGTCCAATCCTCATTTTTTACTTCTATCACGCATAAAAAAAGGTTGAAACATCTGTGACAAATGCCACTCGATGAAAAAAGCCAGCGGCGAGGTATCACTTTATTGTTCCGTTAAAGCATAGGTGGCATGCAAAAAATCAGTTTCACTTTGCCAAATATATCTGGCTTTTATCGTATAAACCGAGCTCGCTTTTATCCATTGTGACGTAAATTTTCGTCGTTGGACACTCTCGGGGGACTTCCGGTTAATATTTATAAGTGCTATAATGCCGGCGGACACGCGAGTCATACGCGATGCCACAAATAATAAATATAAAATGCAACGAGACAGAAACGGATGGTTGAACTAACTGGACAGGAGGTTAAGTTTTTCGGCCAACGTGTAATCCGCGAGAGTTCCGTGACACACCGAACAGGGCGAGAGAAGAAATGCAACACAAATTATTTCAATATATATATATATATATATATATATATATATATATATAACCATTATATAAATATAATATATATACAGGGTGTCCTGTTATGAATGAATAACCCTGCAACTGTCGATAGGTTCGATCATGCCCTACTATATGCTGGAATTTCAGTTTAGTAAAAGTTCCACGGTTTTCGAGATTTTGGGCTTATGTAATTTTTTTGAGAAGAATCATCTGCTTTTAATTTTTCGCAAGCCATTTCTACAAATGATATGAATCGACAATAGCTAAGAAACTTTTTAAAGTAATTGGCACGATATGCGTAGTACATTTTTTTTACAACGCAGGCCATCAAAGTCAGATGTTCGAATTGGTTTGTACAACAATTCTGCATAAGATCTTTTTTCATAAAGTTTCCTTAACATTTAAGATTAAGAAGAAGACTTTTCTAGATTAAACTAATAACCATGAGTATTTTTTTTAAACAGGGTTGAAAAAAGTTATTTATAGAAACGTCATGCGAAAAACCAAAAGCAGATGATGTTTTCCTCGAAAACCGTGGGACTTTTACTAAAGTGAAATTCCAGCATATAGTAGGACATGATCTGACCTATCGACAGTTGGAGGATTATCCATTCATAACAGGACACCCTGCATATGAACTATTCTATATTTTATACATACATGTATCTTTGAATAATACTAAAAGTAGTATTATTTAAGAATATATATGAACATACATATATACATATACACATACAGGGTGTCCCTCTTATCTCTGCCACCCGAAATAACTCGGTAATTATCGACGTCACCAAAAAAGGTTCCAGACAAAAGTTGTACGGTGTGAAGGGGGCTATCAAATGCGACCAATTTTTTTTATTTCGGTGCAGGCGCTGACGCACAGTGAAGGTCACCTCCACTTTTTTAAATGGAACGGTATATTTTTTTCAACCATCTTGTGGAGCACCTCGAGCCGCATGAAAAACATTAAGGGGTTAAAGTCGTTCAAGGTCATTTAAGGGGGTACCCCCACTTGCGATTTTGAAAAAATCGATTTTTTTTATTGCATGCATTTATTGCGGCATCGTCGGCGGAAGAACTTCTGTATGGGCCCGGAATAAATGACTCTATGTAAGTTTACAAAAAAAATATTTTCTTCGTGTAAACTGAAATTGAAACTTTAAACGCGTTTTTCTCAAAATGGCATTTCTGAAGTCGGTGACCAAGAATACTCGAACACTAATGAACCGATCTTCTTGAAATATTGCAGGCTTATTTAATACATAAAACTGTAGTCTTTAATCGTTCGATTTATTTTTTCGACAAAAAATGGCCGTTTTATAGCCAAAAAACGGCCGTTTTTTTTTTCATTAAAATCGAACCATTAACTTTGACTGTCCGCCATTTTGTGAAAAATGAATATTTTTTAAAATCCTTCGATTAACGACTAGTTTATACTTATATTTGACTAAATCCATCCGAATTTTTTTTTTTCAGATGATCCACTTCGCCGCAATGTTGGTCACCGCAAACCGTGTATATAAAAACATTATTTCATTGACGGCCATTTGCCACTAAACAATGTAATATTTTTCAATAAAAAAATTACTGAAAGTTCTTCAAGATGTGTTCTTTAAGATGGTATATTGATCGATTAAAAAAGTTTTGTAGTTTTCTTTAAAAAAATTCATGAAAAAGGCCTTTTTTGCGCTACAAGTAGCGGTGACCTTGAACGACTTTGACCCCCTAATGTTTTTGATGCGGCTTGAAGTGCTCCACAAGATGGTTGAAAAAAATGTACCATTCCATTTAAAAAAGTGGAAGTGACCTTCACTGTGCATCGGCGTTTCCACCAAAAAAAAAAAAAAAAATCGCATTTGATGGCCCCCTTCACACCGTACAACTTTTGTCTGGAACATTTTTTGGTGACGTCGATAATTACCGAGTTATTTCGGGTGACAGAGATAAGAGGGACACCCTGTGTACATATATATTCGAAATGCAGGCCACCGCTCTTCCTTTCTGGATTAGCAATGAGCCGCGTGAGGGTACCAGCGCGAATTCTGCATCGGACTTCACTTTGAATAATGAACGTGTCCAATGTGCATATCGATCAATTTTTCAACAGTTACCGTTCAACTTCAACCACAACCACGAAATGTCCGCCACGTCCGATATAATATCAATGAATGTCCTATTTAAACATTCGGATGTGATAGTCGTTAATTTGGTTTTGATATTTTTCATCGTTTGATCGTCATGCTTGAAATTCCAAAAAGCCTGACGCGAACGGAAGCGTCGTTCGGTGTGCCAGATCAGCCATCTCCCGTTTCGATGAGCGTTGACCTAGGCCAATAGTGGGATGGGTGACTGGCTCGTCCGAGTAACGAAAGTACTCCAATTCGACTGAAGGAAAATGGACACGGGAAATTGATGAAAAAATAGTGGAGAGGATTTCGAATGTTTATTTGGTGGGACTTTCGGAGAAGAGTCAAATTTGATCTTATCACCTTGAAAATTTTCAGGGAACATTTGTAAGATGATATACTGTCAAAATATATTGGTTTTGGAAAAAAGTGATTTTTCGCCTTTTACAACTAGGCATAACCCCTTAAATTCCGCGCGGTATGTTGATGCAGCTGATTGCAATTGATTGAGCATGGCTTGATATTAGTCAGTTGTTGCTACAGCTTCATCTTCGGTAAACGCCAACGTGACAGCTCGACCACCTCGAAAAGTGTCAACGCGGCAGCTCGGTCATCTTGAAAAGTGTCAACGTGACAGCTGGACCATCTTGAAAAGTGTCAACGTGACAGCTCGACCATCTCGAAAAGTGTCATCGTGACAGCTCGACCATCTCGAGAAGTGTCAACGTGACAGCTCGAACATCTCGAAAAGTGTCAACGTGACAGCTCGACCATCTCGAAAAGTGTCAACGTGACAGCTCGACCTTCTCGAGAAGGGTCAATGTGATAGCTCGACCATCTCGAAAAGTGTCAACATGACAGTTCGCCCATCTCGAAAAGTTTCAATGTGACAGCTCGACCATCTAAAAAAGTGTCAACGTGACAGCTCGACCATCTCGAAAAGTGTCAACGTGACAGCCGACCATCTCGAAAAGTATCGACGTGACAGCTTGACCATCTCGAAAGGTGTCAACGTGACAGCCGACCATCTCGAAAAGTGTCAACGTGACACCTCGACCATCTCGAGAAGGGTCAATGTGACAGCCCGACCATCTCGAAAAGTGTCAACATGACAGTTCGCCCATCTCGAGAAGGGTCAATGTGACAGCTCGACTATCTCAAAAAGTGTCAACATGACAGTTCGCCCATCTCGAAAAGTTTCACCGTCACAGCTTGACCATCTCGAGAAGTGTCAACGTGACAGCCGACCATCTCGAGAAGTATCGACGTGACAGCTCGACCATCTCGAAAAGTGTCAACGTGACAGCTCGACCATCTCGAGAAGGGTCAATGAGACAGCTCGACCATCTCGAAAAGTGTCAACATTACAGTTCGACCATCTCGAAAAGTGTCAACATTACAGTTCGACCATCTCGAAAAGTGTCAACGTGACAGCTCGACCATCTCGAGAAGGGTCAATGTGATAGCTCGACCATCTCGAAAAGTGTCAACATGACAGTTCGCCCATCTCGAAAAGTTTCAATGTGACAGCTCGACCATCTAAAAAAGTGTCAACGTGACAGCTCGACCATCTCGAAAAGTGTCAACGTGACAGCCGACCATCTCGAAAAGTATCGACGTGACAGCTTGACCATCTCGAAAAGTGTCAACGTGACAGCCGACCATCTCGAAAAGTGTCAACGTGACAGCTCGACCATCTCGAGAAGGGTCAATGTGACAGCCCGACCATCTCGAAAAGTGTCAACATGACAGTTCGCCCCTCTCGAGAAGGGTCAATGTGACAGCTCGACTATCTCGAAAAGTGTCAACATGACAGTTCGCCCATCTCGATTAGTTTCACCGTCACAGCTTGACCATCTCGAGAAGTGTCAACGTGACAGCCGACCATCTCGAGAAGTATCGACGTGACAGCTCGACCATCTCGAAAAGTGTCAACGTGACAGCTCGACCATCTCGAGAAGGGTCAATGAGACAGCTCGACCATCTCGAAAAGTGTCAACATTACAGTTCGACCATCTCGAAAAGTGTCAACATTACAGTTCGACCATCTCGAAAAGTGTCAACGTGACAGCTTGACCATCTCGAAAAGTGTCAACGTGACAGCTCGACCATCTCGAAAAGTGTCAACCTGACAGCTCGACCATCTCGAAAAGTGTTAACGTGACAGCTCGACCATCTCGGAAAGTGTCAACGTCACAGCTCGATCATCTCGAAAAGTATCAACGTGACAGCTCGATCATCTCGAAAAGTATCAACGTGACAAGTTGGTCACCTCGAAAGAAGAAACACAAGCTGAATATTCTCCAACCGAAAGCGTGTATTGGCTCGCGGTTTGTCACTGTCATTAGCAAACTGTTGAAACAATTTTCTCGTCGCGCACGATCGAAAAGTTTCATCGGGCAACGGTGAAATAAAGCAAGAGTATATAGGAGGCTCAGGCACGAGGTAGCCGACGCCTACGACATATCGATTTTGACATTCCAATTAAAAGTTCACAACGCGGAATTGCCGCGGTATTTCCGGTGGCCGGCCGACGCAATTTTTTCCGGATTAACGCAAACGAACGAGCCCTCATCCGGATTAGGGAGTTATATCACTTCGGCTCGAAAATACGTGCGCCCCAAGATTGCGTTTTGCAATTTGGCAATAATTTTTGGCAGTTGATGAACGGACTCGCGGAACGTTCGCGCGAGTAAGCGAGAAACTGTGCAGAGAGTTTCGGTCATCGATAATCGGGCCTGCGTATTCCGCGAGCCATTAAGGGGTATTCTCACTTTAGACGCTAAAAAAATACTATTTTCATGCATTTTTTTGATAGGTTTGTAATATAGATATTGATATAATAGTTGTTACACTCAATAAAAACACTTTCGAAATACATTTTTTTAAATTTGTATGCATTTATGTAACCCAAACAAACTTTAAACGCGTTTTTCTCGAAACAACGTTTTTCGACGGCTTGTTGATAAAATCATCGAAACTACTGAACCGAGCCTTATGTCATTTTAACCACATATTCTTTACAACTATAACTATAGCGCATATGAAGGATTTTTTTTACATTTTGATGTTCACTATTTTTTCTCAAAAACGGTGAAAAAGCAGGTTTTTTTTTATTTTTCGAAAAATGTCCGCCATTTTGTTGTTTTTGCATATATCAAAAAGCGTATGATTTGCGCTATAGCCATTAACATACACCAGCCATTAACAAACCGTTTGATTTTTTTCGTTTCGGATGATCCATCTCCGAGATTTCACAAATAGCGCCGACCTACAATTTTTAGGACATTTTTTTAACTATCATTTTCGTCTGTAAATAGTGACTTAAGGCCTTAGGCCAAAGTAACGGGTATAAAATCATGTGCGAATTTAACAATTTTTTTCGTATGAAAAAGTGATTCACTCATAAAATTAATTACACATCTATTTAGTATGAATATCAAGCTCTTCGATTTTTTTTTTTCGATGTACAAAATGGCCGACTACTCGAAACTTCTCGAAACAGCTTTTTTCCAATTGGCGTGACAAATAAATTTAACAATTTTCACTCGATTTACTTCAAATTTGAAAGTTATGTTCTCAATTGCATTTCGCAGAGAAGTACGTACGGAATTTCTGACTAATCGAAAACTTTTCATTTTATGAGCAGTTTATGAGCAGTTATAACGAAATTTTTCACTGAAAATTCATTTCTTAAGTTCAATACCTACAACTTTTGAATAAAACAATATTTTTTTAATTCCGTACGCACTTCTCTAGGTATTCGAATGTAGATTGACGAGAATTTTTGTTTTTTGTTCTAGGTAAAAAATTGTGGATGCTAAATGTCACGCCGCGGAGCGCCTAAAAAAAAGATAAAAGAACATATTAGTAGTCAGCCATTTTGTACATCGAAAAACAAAAAAAAATCCTAGCAGCTTGATATTCATACTAAAGAGATGTGCAATTTATATTACGTGTAACTCACTTTTTTATACGAAAAAAATTGTTAAACTCGCAAATGATTTTATACCCGTTACTGTGGCCTAAGTCCTTGAATAAATAAATAAAATTTCTTTATGTACTTCAAAAGTGTATTTATTGAGTGTAACAACTTTTATATCAATATCTATAATATAAACCGATAAAAAAAATCATGAAAATAGCCTTTTTAGCGTCTAAAGTGACCCCTTAACATCGTCGGCATTACGTCGAGGAAACGTCACGGGACTCGGTCCAATTAAGGCCTTGGGGAAAACGCGAGCGCATCGGGAAGCGGAAAGCCACTGCGTGCATAGGAGCTTCGAAATAGCATATAAGAGAGGAGGCCAGCAGGAAACTTCGTCGATGTCCTCTGAATTATGTACACCTTGCAAAACGTACGCTCGCGAGAGATCCTGAAGTGGAGAGCAGCCGTCGGTACAGGAGAGGATCGAATCTCCGGAATCGTCGATGCGAAGCAAAAAGTTTATCGGAAAGAACAGAAAACAATTATCACCGCTCATCCATGACCCGCATTGTACTGCTTGGAAATAAGCGTGAATCATTTATATCCATCTCCAGCACTTACCGTTGATTGGCCCTATCGAAACGAGCCGTAAACGAACCCTCCTATCGATAAAGTTTCCATACCGGTCATAAAGTGGTGGGAAAGTCTTGATTCGAACGAAAAAGTTCAGGCGTTCTCCCTGTCTTCGAGTAATGGTACTATTACGGAGATCGTGAGAGGTATATCGACATAAACGCTTATCAAGTTATACTTCTATCGATTACGCGATTGATCATTCCGATTCAATTTCCTACGATTCTGTTATTTAGCTTGAACGATTGAGTCATATTATTTTCGTATTTTTAGTAAGCCATTTTCTGCCTTTTTGCTATTTTTCATCCAAGCCATATATATATATATATATATATATATATATATATATATATATATATATATGTATGGCACAAATTTGAGCTCTATTTTTCCCCCTTTTTCTTACCATCCAAGTATCTTCTTTAAAGAAAAAAAATTGTCGCTGAAACTGCGAGCGGTCAAAAAATATCAAAAGGTCACTCAGCCTTCCAACAATTCAAATTTTCATTAAAAACCCGATTTTTTTTTCGTCCACTTTTCACCCATAATTTTGACGCTCTATAATTTTTAAATTAACCTCGCGAAAGCTGTAGCCGGCCAATGAATATTTAGTGGTCGCTTAAGGTTTCCGAAATGTACAATTTCCGCCAAAAAATGAATCTCGCATGCATTATAATTCCTTGCAGCATAAAAACAAAATAAGGAGCGGAGTGTTACTTTTTCTGAATAATTTATTATAATAATTTTGTAACAAACACCAATTAGATGATATATGTTGTGATGTATTATTATGTATTATTGTATTATGGCGTCGCTCGGCACAGATTACAGCTACGATTGGTCCGCAGTTTGACCAACGAGACCAACTGTGGAACGCATTACGATGCGCGAAAAACAGCTGCCATTTCAGTTTTACGAATAAAACGACCTATAATTTTGTTTACGGACAAGAGCTTTGTAGAATTATTTTATGAAAACAAAGATTATAATTCTTGGGTTAGAAGTGTGAGGTGAATTTGAAAAATCTGTTTCTAAAGAAAAAACGATTAATTGTTTTAAAAATTTTACAAAGCGTCAAATTCATGAGTGAGAAGAGTAAACAAAAATTGGCAAAAGTAGGAAATTTCGGAGCTTTGGCGAGGTTATTTTTTAAATTAAATAGCGTAACTTTGATGGGTGAGAAGTAAACGAAACAAAATCGATTTTTTAATGAAAATTTGAATTTTTGAAAGACTTGAGCAACCTCTAAATATTTTTTGACCGGTCGCAACTTTCGCGACAATTTTTTTTTCTTTGAAGAAAATTGGCTGGTCAAAAATAGGGAAAAAAATAGAGCTCAAATTTGTGCCACCCTAATATATATATATATATATATATATATTAGCAAAATAAGGAATGTTCAATTCAATGAGGTTTTGACCCGACCATTCCTTGCTCAGCGATTTTTTTTGCTGCATTATTGACTTATGACATTTGCTGAGAAATGTTTATAATTCTTTGCGAATTTCGGCCTCCCGATTTATGGACATTATTTTTTGGAAGTTATATGTAAAGTTTTTGTTTACTATTTTTTTTTGCAGTTTAGCGGGGAAAGGAATAATCATATCGACATTTATGATGTGGTCATTTCGTCTGAATGCAATTTTTTCAAGCGTAATTGAAAGTGTAATTCTAAAGTTTGAATTAAACTTAAAAAAACTGACGAAAAACGCTTTTGAACATTGTTGGTATAATGTTTTTCAGTAAAATAAAGACGACGCATTGCAGTAGCGTAGTCTTTATTTTACAGGTATATCCTTGTATTTCTTATTTTTCAGGTATATCCTTGTATTCCTATAATATGTAGTAATATTACCAATATATTTAGTCCACACTTGAAAAAAAGAAAAATGATAATAATAATATCCCGAAAATGGTTCACTTTTGCATAAAGCATTACTAAGTTATTTGATAGCAGAACCAAATATCCCCCCTCTACATATTATATTGTAGTGACCAAATATCCCCCCTCTACATATTATATTGTAGAAATAACATATAATGTTCTGTTATAATAATAATAATATAAAAATAATATAAATAATAGTCATAATAAAAATATGACATAATAATTAACGGTTCACGTTCCCTCGCGCATACAATTGACGAGCAATATGAACTTCCATCCACAATGCAACACTCGAGCTCAAAGGTTGTCTAAAGCTTGACTTGAAAAATGGTTCTTGATGTTCCACTATATTTATACATTAATTAAAGCGAGTGCAAATCACTGGAATTGCGACCGATAAGCGTCGATACCTGGCGCGCAAGATTTACGATAAAGCATTGGACTTGCCGAGATGCGTGCAGCCCGGCGATGAGTTGGTAGTCCAGTATAAAAGAGACGAAAACCCAGCACTTTTTAGCGTAGAATATGAATTTTTGACTGAAGGTAGATGGTTGCATACTGAAAGTAACCCCAATAAAATGTTGCCCCTCAACTCGCCCCAATTCTAAGAAATAGCGCTTAAAAACTTAAAAATCGTCGTATCTCGATAAATAATAGCCCGATCAAAAAATGTTTCAAACAAAAGTTGTTTGGAATAATAAAATACGTATAAAGTTATCCGACGTCCAATCCCCTATCTTTGAAAATAGCGGCACAAAAATACGAGAGCACCACACGCGTCAACACCCAATTTTCGAATCGTATTTGTGCCGCTATTTTCAAAGATAGGGAGTTGGACGCCAGACAACTTAATACGAGCTTGTTTATTCCAAACAACTTTTGTTTGAAACTTTTTTTCATCGGGCTATTAATTATCGAGATACGGCGATTTTTAAGTTTTCAATCCCTATTTCTTAGGGTTGGGGCGAGTTGAGGGGCACAATTTTATTGGGGTTACTTTTAGTATGCAATCATCTACCTTCAGTCAAAAATTCATATTCTACGCTTAAAAGTGCTGGGTTTTCGACCCTTTTACTGGACGAAATTTATTTTTATGGATCGCGTGTGAAATGTCGACCGCGCTGCTCTTCCCGAGACCGCCTTTGGCCAAATATATCCACCGAATAACAACTGGCGATACCAATGAAATACGTATTCTCAATTATTCCACGTTTTCGTGGATCAAAAAAGGAAACGACAAACATTGATATTCCTTTCCGCCGATGTTTGAGTTTTCCCTCCAACTTGAAACGTCAAATCAGCGTCAACGATAAAAATCTCGCCGAGACGCAACGTCCGGATGGCAATTAAAACAGGAATTAAATGTGAAGGACTCGAAGCCCGAGGCGAAGGAAATTTCACGAAAAAGAGGGGAAAAAATAGAAAAAAGCCTATTTGAAGGGGATTTCGTGTGATTATAATGAATCTGTTGGGAAATAAGATAAAGGGGCTCGGGCGAAGTGTGCGTGAAAATGCGTATTTGCGTGTCGCGGGTCAAAGTGGCAAACGGTGTCGCGAGATTCGTATCGTCGATAAATCGTCCATCAAGCCGACGCTTGAATATTTCTATTTTCTGGCCTTTTTTTCCTCCGGCAGGTTTGATTAGGTAAAATGTCGGTCGCGGATATCGAGGTCGAGTGATCACTTTGACCAAGTACACTCTGTACGTACTGCGAATTCTTCCCTGCGCAAAGAATAATCACGGTCTAACACGGAAATTACGTGTGACGCAAATTTTCACCGCATACGCGCAGAGAAACGGTTCGTTTGAAGCGAATGAAAGTTTTTTTTTCGAATCGCGATATATCGGACTTATTTTTCATTCGCGATAATATGCATTTGCTTTAATTACGCGTTTGCATCAATTGCAATTAAGAAATACCGTGCATTCGACTCGGAGAATTTTAGTCGCGTTGAAACTTTATTTGATGGATGGTTATTGCACACGCAAATTAAACGAATATTCTCGTGCGTCAAAAAGGATGCTAAAAATAGAATTTTATTCGAATCTGATAACGGTGTTCATTGCGTTAACGAGGATTTTTTCGATTGCTGTTGTTTGAGCGGGGAAAATGGCAAACTGAAGAAAAAAAGGATACGGTTTCGACCCCCCCCCCCCGCCGAACGAGCAGGAATTTTGCACAATCTTTCCTGTTAATATTTTAAAACAACCCCTAAAGGGATCTTTGGCATCCCGCAATAGTTTTCAGGGTATTGATATTTCATGTTTTTTTAATGGTAAGTTCCACCCCCACCCCCTCGAGCGAGCCCCCTGCCCTCTCCGATCGAGCGGAATTTTTGCACAAACCTTCCTTTTAATATTTGCAGATAACATTTTCTTTAACATTATTTTAATGTATTTTTATTATATTTTTATTATTTTTAATATATTTAATATATTTTTACAGAATCAATTTTAATATTTGCTTTTTGACGACTCCCGATAGTTTTCGAGATATTGAATTTTAAAGTTGTTTTTTTAACGCGCCCCGACTATATCTATATATCTGCCACGTCTCCGTTCATACCTATATATGTTATCGCGCCCTCCGTTTTGTCCAAACAAACCCAAACAAACCCAAACCCCAAAACTATGCGCGTTGCTAATCCCTTTAGGGATTGTCTTAAAATGTTAAAAGAAACGGTTGCCCAAAATTTCAGCTTGATCGGCGGGGAGGGATCGGAACCTTACGCGAAAAAGCTCGATTTTCGAACAAACAAACAATAATTTGTATTGACAAATGGAAAAACTTATTAAAAAATCATCCTGAAGTGAATTGGACAAATGGATTTTGAGATACGACTTACCTACACCCTTTCACAAAACAGTTTCGAGAAAAACGCAAAAAAGGGATCCATCGTCGCGTATCTATTATCCCCGAAATAATTATTCATTTTTGTAAAAGGCTTGACCATGTAGATAAGATGACCATATAGAGAGATCGACCTCGCAACCTTTCCTTGTTAGTGTAGTGATTACCGAACCGATACCAACAACATACTATGAAAGATACCAACAACTTACCATCTTTGCTGCAATCCTGAAATGTCAGCTTTGCCAGGTTTGTTCCGAAATGTTAGTCCAAAATAACGAGTGGAAGAGTTCGGTCTGCTCGGTCACGATAGACTCAACGCAGTAGATACAAGCAGTGGTAGCATACATACAAAAATTAGCAGGAAGTAATAACCACATATATACATATACAGGGTGTCCTGTTATGGATGAATAATCCTGCAACTGTCGATGTGTCAGATCATGTCTTACTATATGCCGGAATTTCAGTTTAGTAAAAGTTCCACGGTTTTCGAGATAAAAATCATCTGCTTTTGGTTTTTCGCATGCCATTTTCGCAAATTATAACTTCTTTGGGTAATTATGCAGTTTGGCGCCTTTTCCGAAAAACGGCGGGAAATTTTTTTTTTCGCCACAAACTGCCTCTATTAGTCCTAACTAATGATATTTCGTCGGGGGAGGCTGACATTTTCCATAATTACCATGAGTTGTGGGGTTTTCAAGTTTGAGAAAACACATGATGGAATAGGGAATTTTCATGCATTTTGGCAGTGTGTGTCGGCTCTGGAACGACTTTGAAGTGAAATCCACTATCCAACGCACCCTCTGGGGGGGTTCGGGGGGTGAAACCCCCCCGACGGGGTCAAGGGGCAGCGCCCCTGTGGGGGTGGAGGGGGCGGAGCCCCTCCAAGATACTGGAAAGAGATTTTTAAAAGAAAATCGTGTCGTGTTGTCGAGATCGACGAGGCAAAGTTCGGCAAACGGAAATATCATCGCGATCGAATCATTGAAGGGCAGTGGCTTTTCGGCGGGTCTGAACGGGAAACTCGCAAGATTTTCATCGTTCCTGTTCCGGATAGATCCGCGACTACGTTGCTGGATGTTATCAAACAACGCATATTGCCGGGAACCACCATTATGTCCGATTGCTGGAAAGCATATAATTGCCTCAAAAACGCGGACTTTCAACATTTAAAAGTGAACCATTCACTTAATTTTGTTGATCCCGACACTGGCACGCATACTCAAAATATCGAGCGCACGTGGAGGGAGGTCCGCGCAAACGTCCACGATATGGTCGTCGCGAATATCACATGGATGGATATATCGCTGAATTTTTTTCAAGCGTCAATATCCAGACGATCGTGATCGATTTCACGCGATTTTCAACATCATCGAAACCCTAAAGGAGCTGTGACTTTCGACACTGATATGAGTCTTTTTCAAGACTGTCAACTATAGCAGTATTTTTCAAGATTTAAATCGGTCCTTATCAGGACCACCAAAATTTTGAACGTATTTCGACTGTTTACTAAACACACATACACACATGCACACGCAAACGCATTCCCAACAAAAAAAAAATTAAAAATCTCAAACTTCAAAACCCCATAACTTATGGAGTTTATGGGAAATGTCAGCCTCCCCCGACGAAATATCATTTGTTATGATGGAATAAACAACCCCATGGCGAAAAAAAAAATTTCCCGTCGTTTTTCGGAAAAGGCGCCAAACTGCATAATTACCCTTTTTTGACCCGGTTTTTTTTTTAAATATTCTTAGTTATTTGTTTTATCTAGGAAAGTCTTCTTTTTAACCTTGAATGTTAAGGAAACTTTATGAAAAAGGATCTTATGCAGAATTTCCATACAAACCAATTCGAACATCTGACTTTGATAGCCTGCGGTGTAAAAACAATGTATTAGGTGTACAAATGAATAATCCAAATTATTTTAAGCAGTGAAGATCTTTTTTTTTTGATGAATTGATATTCCCGCTCTTTTGCAGTTATATAGTGTTGACGTACAGTTATTAAGGGGTTACCCCCACCCTTGCGATTTTGAAAAAATCGATTTTTTTTAATTGCATTTTTTTGAAGTATAAGTATCCGGGCCCATACTTCTGTATGGGCCCGGAATAGATGACTCTATGTAAGTTTACAAAAAAAAATATTTTCTTCGTGTAAACTGAAATTGAAACTTTAAACGCGTTTTTCTCAAAATGGCATTTCTGAAGTCGGTGACCAAGATTACTCGAACACTAATGAACCGATCTTCTTGAAATTTTGCAGGCTTATTTAATACATAAAAATGTAGTCTTTAATCGTTCGATTTTTTTTTCGAAAAAAATGGCCGTTTTATAGCCAAAAAACGGCCGTTTTTTTCGTTAAAACCGAACCATTAACTTTGACTGTCCGCCATTTTGTGAAAAATGAATATTTTTTAAAATCCTTCGATTAAAGACTAGTTTATACTTATATTTGACTAAATCCATCCACATTTTTTTTCAGATGATCCACTTCGCCGCAATGTTGGTCACCGCAAACCGTGTATATAAAAACATTATTTCATTGACGGCCATTTGCCACTAAACAATGTAATATTTTTCAATAAAAAAATTACTGAAAGTTCTTCAAGATGTGTTCTTTAAGACGGTATATTGATCGATCAAAAAAGTTTTGTAGTTTTCTTTAAAAAAATTCATGAAAAAGGCCTTTTTTGCGCTACAAGTGAGGGTAACGCCTTAAAAATGACCCGTATACTGGCAACGGAGAACATCCAGTGAAATTGTTGTATGGCAACGCCGGGCCACACATTGCTTCCGATACAAAAGACATCATAATGAGTCTTGGCTGGGACGTCTTGCAGCACCCGGCATATTCACCAGACATTGCTCCATCCGATTACCACTTGTTCCGGTCGAGGCAACACGCCTTGTCCGATATGCATTTCCAATCAGTGGATGAGATCCGAAAATGGCTTGATGACTTTGTCGTGTCCAAAGACGTAAATTTTTTCTCGAGATGGAATTCATCAGCTGCCTGAAAGATGGCTTTAAGTTATAGAAAGCAACGGCGAATACTTTTGTACAGTTTAATTTACTTTCTTTAAAATAAACCTCGAATGTAGATGAAAGAATTGGATTATTCATTTGTACACCTGATACTACGCATATCGTGCTAATTGCTTAAAAACGTTGCTCAGTTATTGTCGATTCATATCATTTGTAGAAATGGCATGCGAAAAACCAAAAACAGATGATTTTTTAAAAATAACATCAAGCCCAAAATTTCGAAGACCGCAGGACTTTTAGTAAACCGAAATTCCAGGATACAGTAGGACATGATCTGACCTATCGACAGTTGCAGGATTATCGATTCATCACAGGACACCCTGTACGTGGAAAATGCTACCTCGACAGAAATCTCGCTGGCTCAACCTGATCCCTTAAGGAGCATTTCCAATGAACGACATGTGTACATGGAATCCAGTTTATTCCCACATGGACACGCGGATACGTAACTCGAGTGAGAACAAAAAAGAAGAGGGGTTGAGTAGAGGGTGGAACGTTAAAAAGTTAGTGTTCCTGCCACACACATATAGGTCCGTGTACTCCTCTCGTCACTCCCGGAAATAGTATCACATCGGGTTAGTCCCCGTCCCGCACATTTATCACGAGCAAATCCTCTCTCGTGCCCTGGGCCCATGTGCTGTAACCCCGGCCGGCTGTATATCGTAACTGTTGCACGAAAGAAATTCGAGACGCGCGAGTCAAGCATCGCACGACCCAGTTAGCCTTCGAGCCACCAGCAGCCACACACGCGCGTATGTACGCACCTTGAACGGATTAAGCGATCGAGTTGCAGAGCGAGAGAAAGAGACGGCGGGAGGACGGGAGGGACCTCCCTCGCATATGGATTTGTAACGTAATCCTGCCACTAAGTGCCCTCTATCGCCACCCGCCGACGATGCATCGGCGACATTTTCATTTACCACTAATTTTCTTCCTTTCCTCATTGGGCCTCGGTGGAAAATGTTGGCCGTTCTTTACACTCGAGCTTACGCGAGCTTTGTCAATTTCCGTGACACACAGCTTAAGGCACTTAAGGGGCTCTTCTCAATTTAGACGCTAAAAAGGCTATTCACAGGGCATTTTTTGATAGGTTTATACGAGGGTGGGGTGAAAAGTTTCCGGCCTGACCAAGAAAAACGATATTTAAAAATTTTTTTTTGCTTTATTTCTCAACATAATCTCCATCAACACTGATACATTTCTCATAACTCTCGCATCCCAAAAAACAGTAGCCATAACCTTGTTTGCCGATAAAATTGTTTTTGCCTTCTTTGGGGTTGGTTCCCCTTTTCCAACCCACTGTTTTGACTGTTCTTTACTTTCAGGAGTGTAGTGGTGGACTCATGTCTCATCAACAGTTATGAATCGACGCAAAAATTCGTTTGGATTACGTCTATACAGCGCCAAATTGTCGGTAGCGTCGAGCGTTAGCAAACGCTCGATTGGTCGAGCGTTAGCAAACGCGGCACCCACCTTGCACACAGCTTTTCCATGTTCAAATGGTTGTGCAAAATATTTCGCACACGTTTAGCTGACATCCTACAGGTCTCAGCTATCTCATGCACTTTCAACCTGCGGTCTTCCAACACTATTTTATGGATTTTTTCAATCATCTCTGAAGTTGTGACTTCAACGGGCCGTCCTGAGCGAAGCTCGTCAGAGGTGCTCACACGACCAATTTTAAATTCAGAAACCCACTGATTAATAGTTGAATATGATGAGGAGGAGTCTCCTAGTGCTGAATCCATCTCTTCTTTTATTTGTTTTGGTGTAAAACCTTTCAAATGGAAGTATTTGATGACAGCACGTTTTTCCAATTTTTCCATTTTTACGAAAACAACGGAAGCGTCTCGCGCAATGTGCTCTCAAACGCAAACTAACGTAGCGATTGGGCTGAAACTGTACATACAAGCTCGGTAGGAATGGTACTGTAGGACGCCGCTCCAAAACTAGACCTAGTGGCACCATCTCTTGGTCAGGCCGGAAACTTTTCACCTCACTCTCGTATTATAGATATTTATAAAAAAAGTTGTTACACTTAATAAATACACTTTCGAAATACATTTTAAAAAAGTTAATTTATTTAAGTCACTATTTATAGACGAAAATGGCAGTTGAAAAAAAATCCTAAAAGAAATTGTAGGTCTGCGCTGTTGATGAAGTCTCGGGGATGGATCATCCGAAACAAAAAAAATCAAATGGTTTTAGATTCAGTTCAGATTCAAAATTTGGGTGATTTTCGGGATTTTTTTGGAAGAATAGTACTCAATTAAATGTTTCGGAAAATTAAGAATATGTTTGGCTATATTTGACCTATATTACATAATTTTTTCATAGAAAAATATTGAGATCCAAGCGACTTGTGCGGTGCTTTCGGAGGCGCCAAAAAAAAAGTTCCTCCACTACTGGCATGATTCCGGCCGATTGAGTAGCTGAAACCGAAAAAGGAAAAAATGTCGTTAAACTGGAAGGTACTTCCTGTACAAAGACGTAGGGTTTTCGAAAAATATCAAAATCTAACAAAATGGCGTAGTTATGAAAAAAAATCTGTCTTCTTGCCTATAAAATGGTCGTTTTTTTCAATGCCAAATCGTCAATTTTCATCCAATCAAAAATATCCTACGTCATTGTGAAGAAAATATATTCAAGAATACTCAGTTCAAATTTCAAGTCAATCGGATAATTGCTCTTTGAGTTACAAGGTTAGCAAATTTGAAAAATCTCATTTCGAGAAAAACGCGTTTAAAGATTTAACTATCGATTTTCGCAAGATAAAATGATTAGAGATACGGCCTTGAAATTTTTACAGGATATTCTTGAAAGTATAAACTGTCGAAAAAGGCAAAAAAATCGATTTTTTGAAAGTATCACACTGGTATAGCCCCTTAATGGCTATAGCGCATATCAAACGATTTTTGATATATGCAAAAATAACAAAGCGGCGGACATATTTCGAAAAAAACAAAAGAAACCTGTTTTTCACCGTTTCTTGCAAAAAAAAAGGTAAAATTCAAAATGTAAAAAAATTCTCGATATGCGCTATAGCAATAGTTGTCAAAAATGTATGATTAAAATTTCATAAGGATCGGTTGAGTCGTTTCGAAGATTTGATCAACAAGCCGTCGAAAAACGTTGGTTTGAGAAAAACGCGTTTAAAGTTTGTTTGGGTTACATGAATACATTAAAAAAATTTGTTATGTATTTTGAAAGTGTATTTATTAAGTGTAACAACTTTTATATCAATATCTATAATATAAACCTATGAAAAAAATGCATGCAAATAGCCTTTTTTAGCGTCTAAAGTGAGAAGACCCCTTAATGCCGATCATAGGTTCGATTCCGATTAAGCGAAATATTTTGTTCGAAATAAATCATTACAAATCAGGGAATGGCGAAGTATAATAAAAAAAATCATCGAGGTACAACTCTCAGTTGCGTATTTTATTTTATTGTGGATTTATGAACTATTCTATGCATTTAATAGACGGGCATTAATGCCTTGTACCAACACTTGAATAACCCACCGAATATGCATATAGCAGGTCGTATCTTATAATATGGTGTAAATCAAATTTGCACAATCAAGTTTGTACAATTCATATGGTAAAGGTATCCCACCCCCCCCCCCCCCCCCCAACGTACGATCACCAAGGGGCAATTGAAAGTTTCCGTCAAGCTCACAATATTTTTCGTTGATCCGAACGTTTTTTTAACTAACTTTTTTTGGACGAATCAAACGTTAGATTAAACGTCCGTGACCACATAATTCGTTTTATTTTCAGTGTATTGTTGGATATTTTTTATTTCCTTCCAAAAATCATTAACATTAGAGCCTTACACAATTTTTGTGCCTTTTTTCACTAGATCACTAGATTTTCACTAGATTCACTAGATTTTTCACTAGATTCACTGGATTTTCCACTAGATTGGCAACAGAATTAAACGTTAGCAGTAGATTATTATGGTAGATATTTCTTTTGGAAATAATACACACGAAAAAACTTTCGCGGTCCTTGGATCTCGCATTATTTTACTTTCCATCCCAATCAATAAAAATTCCCACGTCTTTCTCGTCAGCCGAATGGTTACTGCGCAGATGACGGTACTCAACGTGTCACTCATCTAATCGTTTTTTTTTTCACAACCAAGTGAACGCTGAGCGATAAACTTGATCAAATCGAAGTTCAGTCGATAAAAAGCCCATTCGGGGACGACGGAAAATGCCGAAAGTCCTCGTAACTTGATTATCCTCTAATGCCATCGTCCGCGATGGAAATCCTCCGGGATTAATCACCAAATGCGTTTATTTGGGGAAATGATTGCTGCCTCGTCTGTCGTTCGATCTCGGCGCTTCTTATCGCCGTTTTAAATTAGTTTCATTTATCGCGTTTGCCAAGATCGCTATTGCGGCGCGAATAAATTTTATAGCGGTCGCAGTTGAGAAATTGATTTCTCCAACCTTAAGGCGGGATATACATTTAGACAGGAAGAAAATAAGCAATATTGAGGGATTTTTTAAACTAAGACATAATTATTCTACAATTATTAAACTTTAGGTATACTTTAATTGTATATTTAATATACTTAAATATACTATTAAAGTATACATAAAGAAAATGCAAATTTAAAAAAATGGCTAGCGTTTACAAAAAAAATCAACATTTCACGCAACATTTCTGTAAAATGTGAATTAAATTTTCAATTTTTCAAAAACAATTCTCGTCAAGTAGAAGGTACCAATATTATCAATATTTCAACCAAGTTTCAACTCAATCGGCTTAATAGTTTTTGAGTAATCCTGCACGCCAATTTCGATAATGCAGTTTTGAGAAAAACGCGTTTGAAGTTGACGCCCGCTCCGAATCCGAGCGGTGAGGCACAGCGTTGACGGGCTGTAACGTTTAAGGGGTGAGATGCAGTCAGAATTTTCCAAAAATCGATTTTATTTATTTACATTTTCTTGAAGTATGATGTTTCGAAAATATTCCCTGAAAATTTTAAGTCAATCCGATGAATAGTTTCTGGGATATCCCACAATTAGTGAAGGGGCCACGTGTATTCTCAACGTATAGACGTGGCTGATAAAGGCGCAAACGATAATACCGGAAAGGCAGAATGCTTCGCAGACAACAACAAATTGATATTTTGGAAGCTTCCACATCGGCAGAAGTCCGATTGTATGGGCCAGGAATTGACGATTCGATGTAAGTATTTTTTTAATTAGGATTTCTATACATAAATCAAGTGTAAAATTGGAAAACTCTTTCAGAAATTTTAATCAATTTATTGCTCAAAAACTATGAACTTTAGCAAAATTTTATAAAGTATACTTTCGTTTTAAAAATGCCCAAAATGTTGAAAAAATAATAATTCATCCCGAAAAACTTTAATTTTTGGAAAAATTGTTTTAACAATTGGCTATAAACAATTGAATGCTCGACTTTTCGGCAAAAATTGTGATATTCGTATTCAGCGGATCAAAATACATAAAAAAAGTTTAGCTTCATCCATCGAGCTCAAAATTTTACGAACATATAATACTATATCCACATCGAAAAACTTTAAACGCGTTTTTCTCGAAACTATGTTTTTCAAGTCGGTGACCACTATAATTCAAAAACCACTCGATGGATTTTAATGAAATTTGGTGTGCTTATTGATAGCATTAAAAACTAGTCCTCAATCGAAGGATTTTCATTTTTGATGAAAATTTCTATTTTTTTTAACAATAAACGGGCGATTTTTTGGTCGAAAATCGAACGTTATCTGTCGGAAGCCGCCATTTTGTTGATTTTTTGAAGAAAAAAATCTTCGATTAAGGACTAGATTTATTATTAAACTAATGATTGTTGTTTGGATTTTTCATTTCAGATGATCCGGTAAAATTTTATGACGGTCACCGCAAAGCACCATATGCCGAAGGGGGTCCGACAAAGATGGCGATATTTTTATAAATAATCGATATTTTACTTTGAAAATTTGTACAAGTCAAGTTGAAATATAACATAAAAAGTCTGTGTAACCACTTTGGTAAATCAAAATTAATTACTATAAACAAAAATTATCGAAAATGCTCGTTTTTTCATGCCTCTGACTGCATCTCACCCCTTCAAGTTTTTCGAATTTCGCTTTGAATCTTTAGGAAAATATTCTACATTTATAGTTCTATCGTTTGAAGAAAAAAAAGAAATCGATTATTTGATCGTTGCAAATGTATATCCCGTCTTAAGCTAAGACGCAAATAAGTTTTTAGTTACCAATTATTGTCTGTTTGAACATAACTAAAGAGTTAGTACCTAATTTTGGGAAATTTTCCAAAAATCATATTTACTATGATAACACGATATCCTTAGACTTTGGACTAAAGTAACCTAGGTTAGATATGTTCCTAACGAGGTGACCTATCACCCCCTTAAGGCTTTGCATCGACCTTACTAACACCCTGTGTATATATATATATATATATATATATATATATATATATTAGGGTGATTCGTTTCAGGGTAACTTTTTTTTTCTGACCCATCGTGCCCGAAAACCTTTAGTTGGTACCCAAAAACGAAGTTTCGTGAAAGGGGGGTGTTGTCAAAAAATATTTAGAGGTCGCGAATCAAAATTGAAGGTTTCCCATTTGATTAACATTGAAAAAAATGTTTTTCTCATTATTAGTGTTACCATTCCGCGAATTTTGATATCGCGATATTTTCCAAGTGGGTTCTCATAGGAAATATGATACTTTACAATAAAGTTCATTCCGCCATGTCCGTAAATTAAACCGTTTCAGCGGTATCATTATTTCAAGTGAATATTGTATGAAAATATCTATTCAAACGGCTGTAACGCCTAAGCTATTAGATATATCGAAAAAAATTCAAATAAGAACGATGTAGAGAAAGTAATTTGCTACAAAAAAGTCTTATAAGCCGAGCCCGTAAATTCAACTCTTTCTCAGCTATAGGTGGATGAAGTAAAATAAACAGATTTGTTTTTGTTTAAAAAGAAAATCTATTTATTTTACTTCATCCACCTATAGCTGAGAAAGAGATGAATCTTCGGGCTCGGCTTATAAGACTTTTTTGTAGAAAATTACTTTCTCTACAAAGTTCTCATCTGAATTTTTTTCGATATATCTAATAGCTTAAGCGTTACAGCCGTTTGAATAGATATTTTGCACAGTATTCACTTGAAATAATGATGCCGCTGAAACGGTTGAATTTACGGCCATGGCTCAATGAACTTTATTGTGGAGTATCATATTTCCTATGAGAACCCACTTGGAAAATATCGCGACATCAAAATTCGCGGAATGGTAACACTAATAGTGAGAAAAACATTTTTTTCAATGTTAATCAAATGGGTAACCTTCAATTTTGATTCGCGACCTCTAAATATTTTTTGACAACACAGCTCTTTCACGAAACTTCGTTTTTGGGTACCAACTAAAGGTTTTCGGGCACGATGGGTCAAAAAAAAAGTTGTCCTGAAACGAATCACCCTAATATATATATACATATATATATTCGGACCAGCACGAAGAATGAGGATTTCTCGCGACCGGAAAATTAAGATTTCCCCTCAGCTTCGCGACGGTCTTATCACTCTTCGCCGCGGCGTTTCCGTGTCACGACGCCACGATGACTTATTCAAGTACCTCTAAGGTCTTCGTAATGAATATAAACCGAATATAATCGTTCCTTCATCCTTTGTGTTTATTAATTGGTCTCATTAGAATTTTTCTCTACCTTTTCCTCTCCCCCCCCCCTCTCTCTCTCTCTCTCTCTGTCTCTCTCTCTCTGTATTCGCTCCGAGGGACTGTGCTCGCGCCGTTTTTTTTTTTTTTTTTTATTGAGCGCAGGACAGTTCCTCGATTGTCTACTATAAAATCAATATGTGACAACAATGAGGAAACGCGCGTTGGATGCGAGCCGGACGTCGAGTGTGGAGGGTATAACAAAAAACCAAAAATAAAAGATGAAAGAAAATAGAGAAACGTACGATTCATTGTGCCGAATTGCGCGTCTATCATTCGACAGGATCGGCACTTTCTATATGGGAATATATATTTTCGAGTCATTCGGAAAGAATTCTGGAGGGAGGGGGAGGGGGGATAGCTTTGTACAGATTCGTAGACATCCAGCGCAAAGTATGGCCCGGGAACGAGAGGGCACGACTCGAAATTCGATGATGCGAGCGCGCGCACACCCCCCTAAACTAAAGTGGTTTCGTGTTACAAAGGACTTCTCCGAGCAGTTTTTTTTTCGAGAGAGAAGCTAGACATCGTTCTGCAACGGCAGCGTGGTTCTTCTCAGGGAGATCGTTCATTCATTTTTTCCGTCCCGTTTGCAAGTCTGTGACCCGCAAAGCAGCCGTACGCAGCCTTGTCGCGATTTGCGCTTCTTTCGAGCTTAAAAATCCTAATTGGTATCACTTAAAGCCTTAGGCCACTTTAGAGGTCGAAAAAATAGGCTTTTTGGGGATATTTTTTTCAGAAAAACTAAACTGTATACAATAATTTTTTGAAGCGATTAATTCCAAAATGGCAGGTTTGTTTGGGTTTTTTAGGCAAATTTTTGGAAAGTAAAAAATTTGCAAAATCGTCAGATAATTGTTAATAACAAATGAACTATGCAATTAAAAAAAAATTCTACGCACTTCCATAGACAACGTATTTTTCAATATATATTCAATATTTCAAGTGAATCGGTTGAAAATTGTCTGAGTTATGTTTACGGAAAACTTAAAAAATGCAGTTTTGAGATAAACGCTGCGCAGCCGCCATTTTCAAATTTATCGCTTCAAAAAAATTATTGTATACAGTCACTGAAATGTATGATAAACACCCTTTTTGTAATTTCGATTTATTTTGGAGTTTTCCTGAAGAAAAGAAATCCCCAAAAAAACCTATTTTTTCGGCCTCTAGAGTGGCCTAACCCCTTAATTTAGGCCGGAATGATTTTACATTTATGTATATTTATTCGGGGCCGGGTTGAAATTCCGAACTTTGAATGATCAGAACGCTCAAAACTCCGAAAGAATTTAACACGAAAGACCAAAACTCCGACAATCTGAACACCGTCAAAATAATTCGGCCATGGAAGTTTCAAGATTTTCAAAATTTTCAATAATTCGACGAATTATTTCAAGAATTTTTTTATTGGTAAGTGATTTTGCTTCAATTTTAAAATTTGTCTAGACAGTGTTATTCGTTCTGCATCATTTACAGTCAACTGTGTAAACTTTCGCTGGCATGATATTGACATGGGGCCGGGTTGAAATTCCGAACTTTGAATGCGCCGACGGTTTAATATTCCTAATTTTAATGTTCCGAAATGACAAGATTCGTCAGTTTTATGCCAGCGAAAGTCTGCACAATTGACTGTAAATGATGCAGAACGTATAACATTGTCTGGACAAATTTCAAAATTGACGTAAAATAACTTCTTAAAACTTTTAAAAATTCCATAGCCGAATTATTTTGACGGTGTTCATATTTTCGGAGTTTTGGTCTTTCGTGTAAAATTCCTTTGGAATGATTCGTAAATGATTCGTAAATGATCGTGTAAAATTCCTTTGGAATGATCAGCGTTCTGATCATTCAAAGTTCGGAATTTCAACCCAGCCCCCTTTTTTCTGTCCGATATCGAAGTTTCGGTTCTACAGTTTGGCATTTTCGGAATCTTCAAATTTCCAAAACGTATCCGGCTATAAGAAATTTTTTGGCTACCCCGTTGATCTAAAACAGAAAAAAAACGATTTTTTTTTGTAAAATAAATAAAAATAAATGAAACTTTACCGGGCTTTATTATTGTGTTTCAATCGTGAAAAAAAAAATTATTGAATGTTTTTTTCGATTTTGGCGGAAAAATTACATCATTATTGTTAATAACTAATGAAAAAATATTAAGAAAAACGTCGGTCAAGACTATCCTACTATCACATTGAATACGTGTACCAAATCTAAAGTCAATCCGCTCATACGATATTGAGAAATCGTGTACACCGTTTCGAATAACATCGTTTCCAGAAAAACGAATGTAAAGTTTTCCTAGCAGTTCTATAGTTGTAATAATAAGTTTACCTTCAATCTGCGGTTCCTGCACCACATGTTGAGGGATCATCACAGTGTAACCGCTCGAAAAATAGCTGATCTTCGCGATTTCTTTTCGATGGTTAAAATACGCTAATCAGACTGATTTTTGTATGTCAAATCAAAGCACTCGTAAAGAACAGAAAATAAATTTCTGAACGCTTATTTTTATCTTTTTACATTCTTTTTAACAGTTTGAAATGTTTTGGGGAAAAAAGGAGTTCTCACGGTGTACATGGTTGTGGCGGTAAATTATCTGAAACAAAGTTTTTAAAAAGATTATTGATCAGTATGAAAGCCGCTATCTTACTATCGAGATTTTTTAAAATCAAAATTGACAAAATTGCAGCGGTTTGAAAAAAAGTCTCGAATTTGGCCTATTTTTTCGTCAGTTTTTCGTCGAAAAAAATAGAAGAATAAAAAAAATTTTCCATAGCAAGATAAAGAATGACTTGAAGTATGCCTTAAAACTTGAGACGGATAGCTTGAAACCTCTTATTTTGAGAGTGGACTCCGTTTTGAGGAACGACATTTCGAGAAAAACGCGTTTCAAGTTTCGAGTGCGGAATTTTCATATAAATTGTCCACTTACATTTAGGCATGTTTATAACCGTCTATACTATCTATAACGCAAAAAAACGATTTTTTTTAAATTTCCACTACGATGATCCCTTAAACCTCTCTCTTCAATTTACGTTGTGTCAAGCAACAAACGATCGTTTTTATTCTCACAACAGCTCATCCCCAACATCCGCCTAAAAAAAAACAACTTTACAGACACCACTCATATCAATAAGATTTGCGCTGCTGTAAATGCCCAGGAAGCACACGCGTACGAATTGGGCGGAACAAATTTACATGGCCAAGCGGATGAATAATTCAGAGGTTCCTATCGTGATTTCTTTTTCACGAGAATCGTAGAAACGAGTGAAAATTCATCTCTCGTGCGATATACGTACCTCGTTTGGCCAGCCTCGTGAGTGACGTGCACAGCATATGTATATACGCTATCAGAAACTATATTGTAGATCCAGATAAGCAGCAGTATCAAACAAAGAGTG